>CM021110.1:237608849-237905184 GCA_007115665.2 Sequoiadendron giganteum | reverse complement strand
AATAATTAAATAAAGATATTTAATTATAGTTGGAAAAGTATCATAAAGGGGTAATTAAATAATAAATTATTTAATTGATAGATAACAGGGGAAGAATTAATTAGTTCGCAACATAATTAAATAAATATGATTTATTTAATTAATCAAGTTGAATAAAGATTAATAATGAATTAATGAATTAATTAAAAAGGGGTATTTAATTAATAGAGGAAATATGTGTTAGAAAGGGTAATTAAATAATTGACATTATTTAATCATGACCATGGACTATAGAAAATTATGTCGAAAGTGGTGTTTGCAAGCCTAGACCAATTTTAGGTATCTACAGTTTGCCCCTCTTTGATACAATGTTGGTACGATGTTGTGTCAAAGAAAATATGCCCCAGTCATGCCTCAGCATGAAATGGGTTAGGGTATGCCTCAGTGAAAGGGAGAATGATGAGGAGGTAGTGGTATGCCCCCTCGAGAGGATAGGCGGGTTTGAAGAACATGAGTGTGCTCTCGAAATGGATAGATAATGGTGGTGAAGATGCAGAAAAGAAGAAATGTTAGCATGGATGATTTCAGAATGTTAGTAAGAAACAATTAAGTTTGATTGATTGAGAAAAACATATATTCTTTGATATATTGCCAAATACACTATGCTTGCTTGTTATCATCATTGGGCAGGACATGACACAAATAGATAGTACACACTATGATATGAGATAGACCATAGTGTACAAAGTCATCCATTTGCGAAAAACAGACAGTCACAGACAAGGAGTGTCTTAACTCATACTAAGGACAAAATTTCCCCAATCATTTTGTCGAGACAAACCACAAACAGTAGACAAATAAAAGATAGGTCATGAGATGTCATTACTCCTCTAAATCCTTGATTGGACATCCTTGAGGAAACTAGTAACATGACTCAAAAACCAATGTTTAAAAAGACAGTTGACAGATAGCAGTCAAAGAAAAAGAGTCCTGAGACATCGTTGCTTCTCTAAATCCTTCAAGGGACATCTTCAAGAAATCTAGTAATAGGGTCTGGCACAAATCGATAAAAAGATAAGACAAAATAAGATATAAAATCGTAAAGCCAAATAAATGTATTCGCCAAAACTTGATCTTGTGGGATTGTTTGATGTTTGACATAGCGTAATGTGAGAGAATGACACATACCACCTAAGATGTTGAGTCTAGTTTTGACCTGGTGACTTCTGTATAAGGCATGACAAAGCCTGGTTTCAGAAAGACACATGTCATATAAGACGTTGAAGCCTGATGATGTTTAAGTGACAAGCCACATGAGACTATGACAATTTGATGACGTCTATTGACAAGAAAGATATATATTACTAAGACATAAGTTGATCGCTTTGACAATGTGTTTGATATTGACTTGATGACTGTTTGAGATGTTTTGCCTTGTTGTTGCATGACTTGTTTTGATTCCTTGACTAATAAAAGTGTGTGCGTAGACAGTGTATGACTTGACATGATACCCTAAACTATGATATGCAACTTGTGTGATAGTGATTGTGAATGTGAATGAACCCTATTGGACTAACCTAGTGTGGTCTCGGGAGCTCATCAATTGATTAGCCTTTCCTACGATGTACACGTAGAGACCTCGTAGTTCAACATGACCAATGACTTTGAATATACAAAGCATCATGATTTAAATGTGTGTGATACATGAAAAACCTAGACTGATAGACCTAATGCCTCGGGGGCACATCGATTGAAGGCCTTGCCTACGTCCCAGTCACAGAGGCAACATAGTTCGACTATGTCTATGACTGACTTAACATGACTAACTTGACATGACTAACTAGACATGACTGACTTGACTCTATTTTTGGTAATTTCTGACAATTTTTTGATTTTTTTGGATTTTTGAAGTTTTCTAATGTTTTTGGGATTTTTCAGGACATTTCGATGATGCGACGTTATGGACAAGGTATTAGGGCATAGAACAAGGATTTGCCCCCAGTCGGGAATAAGATTTGGAAGATGGAGTGGGTAATGTGATGAAATGGATGCTAGATGTCAATCGTTCCAAGGAATGGATAAGACAACCATTTATTATGAGAGATGGTGAAAAAGTCTGATTAGAATGATTGTAGAAAGAAGAGCGAGCTTGACTACACATGGTGCCTATTTTCCATGTTTTCACCATGGTACTTATCCATAGTGCCACCGAAGCAGTTTTCACTATTGGATGGATTTATTTCTCTTTACTTTTTTTATTTTCTCAAATTTTTTGGTGTTACAAAGACACTTGTTTGCCAAGTTTTCATCAAGGTAACCATTTTTTTGTTTTTTTGTTTTTTTTATTTTTGTCTAGATTAAGACACGCATTCTCAGAGACTAAGCATAGAACCTCTTTAGATGCAGACTATTAATAGGGGACAAAAGCGGCTCTCCTTCAGGAGTAGAGAGTTGGTACGCTCCTGATCCAAAGGCTTTTGTGACTATATAGGGCCCCAACCAGTTAGGCTCAAACTTACCCGGTTTCTCTCTTTCAGCTTGGTTCTTAGGATTCTCCATTAATACCAAGTCACTAATGCCAAAATGTCTATTGAGAACCTTCCTATTGTAGCTATGACGAAGACAATTCTAATATGCTTGCAAATGATCTAATGATTTCTGTCTTCGCTCATCCAGCAATTCTAGCTCTTGTAACCTAGAGACATGGTACTCTTCATCGTCAATATGACCCTTCAAGGATACCCATAGAGAAGGTATTTCAACCTCGATAGGTAACATAGCTTCGAACCTGAATACAAGGGAAAATGGAGTGGCGCTGGTGGGAGTACGGATGTTTGTGCGATAAGCCCATAAGATAGGATTAAGTTGTAGGTGCTAGTCACAACCAGCGTCATTGACAGTCTTCTTAAGGATTCTAACAATAGTCTTATTAGATGCCTCAGCTTGGCCATTACCTTGTGGGTAATACGGAGTGGAGAAATGGTGTTTGATGTGGAATTCTTCACATAAATAGCGTACTTCTTGGTTCTTGAATGGGAAGCCATTGTCTGTGATTATGGATTAGGGCACACCATACCGAAAAATGATATAGTTTAGGATAAACTTAGATATTTGTGTGTCGATTATGTATGTCATGGGAATAGCTTCAATCCATTTGGTGAAGTATTCGGTAGCGGTGATGATGAATTTATGGCCATTAGATGATGAAGGGTGTATCTTACCTATGAGGTCGAGTCCCCGTTGGGCGAAGGGCCATGGTGAAGTAATTGGACGAAGCTCCTGCACTAGCGCTCTTATCAAGTCTCCATGTATTTGACATTGTCTACATTTCTTTACAAAGACGTATGAGTCTTTCTCCATTGTAGGCCAATAGTAACCTAGTCTCATAATCTTGTGGGCTAGAGTAGGACCACTCGAATGAGATCCGCATATACCCTCGTGTACCACTCGCAAAGTTGTTTGTGCTTCTTCAACATCGAGACATCTCATTAGGGTGTTATCTAAGGTATGTCTATATAGGGTTTCTCCAATGACGGTGTACTTAGCTAACTTTCGAATGAAGGTTCGACGTTGGTTATTGGACAAGTCTTGAGGTAGGGTTTGGTCAGTGAGGTAATCGAATATGTCTTTATACCAAGGAGATGTAGGACCAACAATGATACACACTATCATAGTATCGAGGACATCATAAGCGGGGACCAATAGTTGTTCAACCAGAAACTCGAACTTAGGCACATTACTCAGAATATCCAACAAGGAACCCACGGGTGCCATGGCATCTACAACTCTATTCTAGATACGTGGTATTTGTTGAAAAGTTATGTCATTGAAATACTATTTGAAACTATCAGTCATTCACTTGTAAGGTGCAAGTTTTTCATCCTTTGTCTCGTAATCATCATTTACCTGTCGAATTACTAGTTGAGAGTCACCAAAAATATGTAGGCTCTTGATTTTCCATTGAGCTACCATTTTTAACCCTGTCACTAAAGCTTCATATTCTGCTATATTATTGGTACAAGGAAATGCAATCCTGAATGATTTAGGAATGGTATCACCTTGAGGTGTAACAAATAAGATACCAGCTCCTGAACCATGATTTGTGTGTGACCCATCAAAGTACAGTTTCCATTCAATTTTAATGTCAATGTTGAAGAGAAATTCATTTGGAAAATTTTCCACTAATGGATGGTCTACCTTTATAGGTGAATCAGCTAGTTGATCTGCAATCACCTATCCTTTTATAGCCTTCCTTTTGACATACTGAATGTCATACTCGCTAAGTATCATAACCCATTTAGCCAACCATCCTATTAAAGTTGCCTTACTTAGGAGGTATTTAAGTGGATCAATCTTTGCAATTAGCATTGTTTGTCGATTGAGCATATAGTGCCGAAGTTTTTGGCTAGCAAAAACTACCACAAGATAGGAATGTTCTATGTTGCTATAATTCAATTGATAGCCCACTAAGGTATGACTGATATAATAGACTGCTCTCTCATGACCTTGATCATCGTGTTGTGCGAGAAGAGCTCCTAATTCCCACTGAGTTGCTGAGATGTAAAGTATCAATGGTTTTCCCTCTGTAGGTGGCATTAAGACTGGTGGAGTAAGCAAATAGTCCTTGATTTTCTATAAGGCCTCTTGACATTTAGGTGTCCACACAAATGGTACTCCTTTCTTGAGTAGATGCTGAAATGGATGTATTTTATCCACCAGTTGTACTATGAAACACCTAATTGACTGTAATCTCCCCTGTAGGGTTCTGAGTTTACCAATGCTGACTGGAGGAGGCATTTCTATGATAGCCCTCACCTTTTCTGGATCTACTTCAATGCCTCTTTGAGAGATGATATACCTTAACAGTTTTCCTGATTTCACTCCAAAGACACACTTCTTCGGATTTAGCCTGACATTGTAATTCTCTAGCCTTTGGAATATCTTGTCTAAGACTTTCAAATGATCTTCCCTTGTTTCTAATTTTTCTATAATTTCATCTACATAATCTTCCATGAAAGTATGTACAAAGTCATGGAAAATCATAGTCATGGCCCTTTGATAGGTAGCTCTTGCATTCTTAAGGCCAAACGGCATAACATCCCAATAGTATGTGCCCCATGGACATGTGAAAGTTGTCTTATGTTGGTCTTCAGCTGCTATCTTAATCTGGTTATATCCAAAGAAACCATCCATGAGGGATAGCATCTCGTATCCTGCTATAAGGTCTACTATCATGTTGATATTCGGCAAAGGGAAGTCATCCTTAGGACATGCCTTGTTGATGTCTCTAAAGTCAGTGAAAATGCAAATGCCCCCAGTTGGCTTAGTCACTGGTACTAAATTTGATATCCAATCTGCATAGTCTATTGTCCTTATGAATCCTACATCCAAGAGTTTCTTGAGTTCTACCTTGACCAATAGAGCAATTTGCGGATGCATTTTCCTCAACTTCTATTTGACTAGTTTGATACTTGGATATAGTGGTAAATGATGCAATATTAGGTTTGGATCTAGCCCAGGCATGTCAGTATACGACCATGCAAAGTTTATTTGTCTCTTTGTGAAGAAGTCCTTAAACTCATCTTTTTTTGTCTCTGTTAAAGAAGCTGCAAAATATACTTTCTGAGGATTCTCTTATGTACCTATGTTGACTTCAACAGATTCTTCTACTAGCATCGGTGACCTTTCTTCTTCAACGGGGAGAATATTTAAACCTCTATCCTTGGGTGCCTTTGAGAGGTTTTCGCCCTTGGATACATCCTTTATTTTGACTTTTTCTGCATCCAAAGGCACCTTTCAATTTTCACCTAGGGACTCATCATTTTTATTTTCATTGTCCTTTTTCTTTTCATTCTCATTTTTGTGACTAGAGGTGTAAATAGACTCCCCAAAGTATGCTTTATCATCCAAGTCTATGGTAAAACCTGCTTTATGATCCCCTCTTGGTATGCCTTCTCTAAGTCCCATGAACTCAGCAATTGCTTTGTCATTCTCGAACGTATCTATGATAGGTGTACCTTGTTGATCCCAGTCAATAAGTTCAGGATATATAAGGGGCATGTCATCATCGGAGTTCTTAAAGGTAGCTACTGACAAGGTGAATATAGAATGGTTGACATGGTCACAGAAGTTTTGGACTAACTCCTTATTCTTCTTCCTAGGCATAGGTATACTCTAATGTGGGACTATAGTAAGGACGGATTCATCAGAAGATGGCTTGTCAGGTGCCCAAGATGCATGATCAAGGGTTTCCCAATAATAGTTCTCTTGCCATTCTTTTTTGGACAAGTGCTTCTTAGGATGAGGACTAGATAGTTCTAGTACAAGTTTCACGTTGAGGTCCAATTCTCCAAATAGGGCATCTATGTTCATGGTACTAGTAGATGAAAGGGACTCCCATTCACCATCGCTTGAGTAAGGGGATTCATCATAGACTGGAGGTTTATCATAAACTGGGGGTTTGTTGTAAACTGGGGGAAGTGGTTCATGAGATGTCTCGATGTCTGCGCAAGCACTCACTTCCTCTTGAAAAGATGACGAAGTACCAGGAAACCCAATTCTAAGCGGTTGAAACCCTAGCCCTAAGTATTTTGGTCGTGGGTAGACAGTGATTGGTTATGTCCTTCCATTTTGATATAGTCCTAACCCACTATGCCCATCATAGCCTTCATTTTGCACTATCTTAAATCCTTTTCCATACTGGTCCTTGGCTATTTGAATAGACGGGGAGGGTTATTCATGTTCTTCTTGATACAACCAGGAATCACCTTGATCCACAACTTCTTCACTTAACTATCCCCATTTGGTTAATGTCATTATAGGGGGAACATGAAACATGACCATTGACTGTCTTCTGTCTTCCATGGGTAGGCCATATGCCTTAGGTGGAATCAGTTGACTAACACAGTATGATGCCTTTAGATTATATTCGACACAGCCCTTGTCTTGGATCTCAAGTTTAGGAGTGGATGATGGTGGTTTAAATGAAATGGACTTAGTGAGATGTGAGGGGTCAATGTATTGGGATAAAGTGGATGATGAAGCTTCTTGGTTAACTGGTACTTGTCATTGTGGAATTTCCCTTAGGCTTGTACAATACTGAAAATGATCTGGATCACCATCAATGGTGATCTTTGTGCCATTATACGGGAACTTGAGACATTGGTGATATGTTGAAGGTACAGCTTTCATTGCATGTATCCAAGGTCTACCTAACAAAAAGTTGTACGGAAGGGTGAGATCCAAGACTTGGAAGCTGGTGTTCATGATTACTGGGCCAATTCGGATAGGGAGTGTGACAACTCCTTTGGACGATATTTCCTCATCATCATAATCCTTGATGACTATACTCTTAGAGGTATCTACATAGTCTTCTGAGAATCCTAATGCCTTAACCAATTTAAGGGTACACAGGTTCAAACCTGCTCCTCCATCTACCAAGATTCGTCAGACTTTGTTTTGATGGACTAAGACTTCAAGATGTAAGGGGTCATTATGATCTGACTTTTCAATTGAGTAATCCTATTGGGAAAATGTGGCATGATGCGAGTTGGTCAAATATCCCACCATTTCTTCAAAATGATTGACATCTAAGTCTATAGGAATAGTTGTGTTCTATAGAGCTTTGTCAAGAATGGCTCGATGCCCAGGTGATAAGGTCAACAATTCCAAGATAGATATTTGCGCGGGGGTTTTACTCAATTGATCAAGAAGGTTATACTTGAACTTGGAAGCTTGCGTAGATGGCTCGAAAGAAGGACCAGCAATAGTAATCTTAGTTCTGCGTGTGTTTACATTACATTCTGGATGCTTCTTAATGGTGAAGGTATTGGAATTCTCGTTTGCGGCTCAAAGGTGGTTTATGATCGTTCCTTTACCATAGTCATACTTGGTATTGTTATAGTTGGCCGATGGATTATTCTGGGGTCCCAAACTAGAGGCTTTTCCTTTTGTGTGGTCATGTAATAGGTCCATGAAGACCTTATGATCACTGGTCTTAGTGTTTTTCTGCCCACCAACCTCTATGGTTCCGTTTTCAACAAAGTCTTGTATGATGTTCTTGAGTAGACAACATTGTTGGAGGTTGTGTCCTTTTGTTCGATGATAGTCACAAAAAGAGTTATCATCCCACCATGAAGGTTTGAACTATCCAGGATCATATTATCTTGGTTCCAAAGGTTTGATAAGATTATGTTTAATCAACTCTTTGAAAATAGTCTCGATTGGTTGTCCTAAAGGAATAAATTCATGTGTAGGAAATCTCCTTTGTTGTGGTCTTTGTTGTTGTGAATTTTGGACATAGTTAGCTTGTTGATCTAGACTATTCATCATGTCTTGATTGGGATTGTAACCTCTAAGGGTGATAACTGGTCTTGTATATATGTTTTTAGCATCAACAATGCCATCATTTGTAACATTCTTGTTTCTAGACCACAATTTATTTCTATCATTTGGCACGTTTTGATGTTGGACAACCGGATTTCTGCCTAGTACTTTCATTTCTCCTTTGTCTATAAGGCCTTTCTCAAGGATGATTCCCTTTTGTACCAAGTCTGAGAATGAAGTACAATAGTGTACCCTTAGATCACTTCGCAATTTGGGGTTGATGTTCTCTAGGAATATTGTGACCTTTTGTTTTTCGAGTATTTCAACTAGACATCTACTAGCTAGACTTCGCCATCTCTAGAATAATGTGGTGAAATTTTTGCCATCTTCTTGTGTCATGTGGCACAAGGTTGCATTTGTTACCTCATTGTCTATGTTAAAGATGAAATGTTCGATAAACTTCTCAGCTAATTCACCCCAAGATCGTATACCATATCGTAATTTAGAGAACCATTCCAGTCCTATCCCGACAAGGGTTCATGAAAATAGTCTCATCAAGTATGTGGGGTCATATGCTATGTCCATGCATGCTGTTGAGAACTCTCTAATGTGTTCTAAAGGATTCTTTCTCCCATTATACTTAGGCAAAACCGGTATAATATATCCATGGGGGAAAGGTGTCATGTAAAATGCTTTGTCAAAGGGACATGGACATAGGTCTTGTGATGAGATAGTTCATTTATATTGACATAGACATGTTGTCCATCTGCTATTGAAGAGCTTGCATCTTGTTTTGAAGGACATTGACTTGTGTCGAGGACATGGTGTTTGTGATATTTGGATCAATGTAGGTGTTTTGATATGCCATGTTCTCTGACAGGTTATGATTGGGTGAGGGAATATATCCTATCAAAATATTCTGATTCGGGATAGGGATATTCCCTGTCTGAATGGTTTGAGTTTGTATAGGAATGCTTCCTATCTGAATTGTCTGATTTGGAATAGGAATGCTTCCTGTCTGAATAGTCTGACTTGGTATAGGTATATTTTCGCCAACTTTGGTTCTCTTACCAGTCGTTTTGGTGCCAAAGGGGTTGGAGGAAGTTGCCCCTGTAGTGAATTATAAACCTTGTGTTATGTTGAAAGGGGTTGTGTTTACAATTGACGATGTTTGAGTTGGTATACCTATTGGTATCACTGCGGTTATTTGGGGAATAGAGACTATTGACATTTCAGTTTGGGATGATTGAGTTGACTGTGTTTGCAAGGTACGAATATCAAATCCTATGGGTAGTTTGGCACCTTCTGCTAGCAACTTTGCTAGATAGCATTGGGGATCATTTTCCAAACATTCATCCATAAAGGATGTAAATTCAGGATCTTGTACTGCTGCGTCTATGTCTTTTATGTAAATCTGACCATGTGTGTCTCTAGTGACATGTTTTTCTAGCAAAGGCTTGTGTGGTTGTTTACTTCTTGACGATTGGTTTCCGAATGGATTGATGAATTCATTGGGGTCTTTCATTGCTTTGTGTTTCTTTTGGGACCTTGTTTCGACCATGAAAAAGTTGTTCAAAATGGGTAATGTAGACTATGCCTAAAAATTGATATGACCTATGTCTATGTTTTTTGGATTTTTTTTTACAATAAATGACGTAGCTAAGATGGTTTCTAAAAAGACGTACACTATGATGACATATGATTGGATGGATGATATGCAAGATGCGAGTAGACTATGATGATAAATGAGTCTAAGACGGTATAACCTACCACCTATGGAATAAATGCATGCAAAGATTTGTTTTTGACCAAGGAACCTATTTGTATGATAAGGATAGTGACAAGGTGAATTTTTCAAACTAGACTAATGAGCTGAAAAGATCCACTAGATGGGACTAAAGTGACAAGGTTCAATGATTTTTTCAAACTGTAACATGAACATTTCCAATGACAAGGAAAGTTATCTATTCTGTGATATGCAATTTCCTAGGAAGTACCTATATGCATGCAACTTAGCATGACTATGACTAAGATGTTTACCATGACTAAGATGTATATGACACCTAATGATGGTAACTAAGACATATATGACACCTAATGATCCAAGGTTTTGAGAAAAATTTACCAGTTTCGAATCTAAGGCTGATCTTAAGAATCTAAAGCAAATTGTGACAATGATGTTTTTGGACTCAGCCCGCGGTTTTTGATGTTTTCTATTGATAGGAAAATGCGGTTCACCTAACAGGTGCGGTTCAGATTCTAATAGATGCACTTTTTGACAGTGCATGTGGTGTTTCTAATAGTTGCAGTTTTTCCTATGACAAATGCGGTTTACCAGTACACATGCGGCTCAAAAATTGACAGATGTGATTTGCATGCACACATGCGACTCGAAACTAACAGATGCGGTTTGCATGCACACATGCGACTCAGAATGTGATAGTTGTGACTCATGATATGTAGACTATGAAAAGTGAAAATTTTGACTGACAGATGCGGTGTTTCCCCTAACAGATGTGACTCGCTAATACACATGCGACGTTTAAACTGACAAATGCGACTCAGTTTTCTGACAGTTGAATTTTTCTTGAAAGTTGTTGACTGACTTTGTTTGTTTGATCAAGATTTGGATGAATACAGCAAAGAGAAAACACAACAATCAATTTATTTTTAGTTTATATGATGGGAGGACTGTTAAGACTTGAAAAACAATTACAACCTAGGCTTTTAGAATAATATTTGGTGAATTCTTACTTGGATTTCTCCAGCTACGCATATTTATGGCGAATGACTAGTAACTTGACCCCACTGGCTCCCCTCCACAACACTCACTTATATGGGGCAGCCAAGATATTGTATCCATTAAACTCCCATGGCATACATTTCATTTCCACACATAAACCATAAAAATGTAAGACGGCTTCACAGGGCCGACCCTACTGTGCCAACAAATAGGTAGGATTTTGGTAACTCTACAACAAGGTTTTTAATAAGGGAATTCCATTCATGGGACACTATCCAACATCAGCGAGAGTCCATTTCTATCCATCTCATCAGAATAGTGCACGTGATTCGTGGGCTTTCCCCAAGAATCCACTTTTCTATACCGGCTAGAAGTCGCTTGGCTTTAGCGTGCTACCGGTTTGAGTCATCTTTGGGTGAGTACTTTTTCCCACCAAGACAGGCCCAAGTTCTAGAGTTAGCAATCATTTCTCTTACACCCAGGATCACATGACTGCACAAGGGGAGAGGATACTTTGGTGTACTAAATCGTAAGGGTTACAGATATGTGCAAAGCACCAAACAAAGAAGACAGTGGTTCTTTTTCATCCAAATGACAATTTTCTATCTATCAATCAGAAAATTTATTTTAATCCCATACGACAATTATCTATCTACCAAACAAAAGTTTGCTTAAATAAATAAATCAACACAAATGCATTAGGTCCTGAATGCAAATTTATTAGTAGTTCATTGTTCTTCAACTTTCGTCCTGCAAAAAATTGTCTTAGGTTTTTAAATGTCTTCTATGCTTCGTCCTGTAAACACTATGTTATTCCTCCTTAACACAACTGACACAAACATTAGCGAAAATCCAAACAAGCTAAAAAGTGATAAGTGAAAATATGGATGCACGGAAATCAATAAAAAAGTGAAAAAGTTTTACTAGGCAGATGCGGCTTTTGGAGCCATGGATGCGGTTCGACTGTTGACAGGCGGATGTGGTTCATGAATTTGTTGATAGGTGGATGCGGTTCATGACTTCGCGGATGTGGATTTTTAATGACAAATGCGTCGTTGTTTTTCACATATGCAATTCGTGGATACAAATGTGTCGTTTTGTGGAATAGATACGGTGCGCCATACAGAAAACCTACAAAAAAGAACAGAAAACGAAAAAATAGAAAGACAAAAATATGTGCTGATTTTGAAGTGTGTTCACATCGGGTTCACCAAATGTAACATGATAGATTTTCTGCAAAACTAGAATAACAAAGTTAAATCTTAATCTAAACAATAATCTAAAATCTAACAACAAAGAACGAGGAAATAAACTAAACTAATAAAACCAAAATGATCTCACCGAATATGCGTTCATCCCTTTGAATTATCTTGATTGTTCTTCTCCATTTTTCCTTTTCAGTATTCTTGCCCTCAGATTTATGTGTTTGAATGCAAGTATAATTCTGTTGAGTGTCTAAGCAAAATATCGAAGAATAGTATTTTCTCAAAAGTGTATGATTTCGGGAGGAGAAATAATGATAATGACATGCCATTTTATAGATTTTGGGTTTTCAAACGATCGGCTCAGATTGAAAGAGAGATCGATAGATGAGATTGATGAATGCCATGTGATATGAGTTTTGTCTCAGATAGAATGTGAGTTAGAAAAGACTACAGGATAAAGACTAAGTTAGAACGATAACTTAATCTTGAGTTAAGAATCTTTGAAAATAGAAGAAATAGATTTTGTATGTCAAAGACAAAGTTAGAAGTCTAAGAATAACACATTCGAATGCAAACATGAGTTAATTAATTAAATAAAGATATTTAATTAATAAACACATCATGCATATGAGTTGGAACTAGTTAACTGACTAGTTGTGACAGAGAGTTCTCTCGCAGAGATAATCGGATGTTAAACCCAAAGATAACTGGAGAACTAAAAATAGATCTCAAGTCAGAAGGTGAGTGAATTATTAGATAACTGGTTGACAGAAGAATGTGACATAAATAATTAAATATGAATTAAATGTTAATTTAATTCAAAATTCGAAAATAAGAGACTTTAATTAAATAAATAAAGATAATTTATTTAATTTGACTGTTTGAAAAGGATAATATAAATAATTAAATAATAAATATTTAATTATAGATAAAGGGGGTTAAATGAATAATTAAATAAAGATATTTAATTATAGTTGGAAAAGTATGATAAAGGGGGTAGTTAAATAATAAATTATTTAATTGATAGATAAAGGGGGAAGAATCAATTAGTTCGCAACATAATTAAATAAATATGATTTATTTAATTAATCAAGTTGAATAAAGATTAATAATGAATTAATTAAAAAGGGGTATATAATTAATAGAGGAAATATATGTTAGAAAGGTTAATTAAATAATAAACATTATTTCATCAATACCATGGACTATACAAAATTATGTCGAATATGTACTCGCAGGCCTAGACCAATTTTCGGTATCTACAGTAACCATGAAAAGAGTCATCATAACGATATATCAACAATTATCCATGATGTATTCTATATGATCATGAATTTCACTAGTTACTATCACCAACTATCTCATCATCATCACCATCATGATCATGATCATCATCATCATCATCATCATCATCATCATCATCATCATCATCATCATCATCATCCTCATCATCGTCGTCGTCATCGTCATCATCGTCGTCGCCGTCGTCGTCATCATAATTGTCATCGACCTTGATGTCTTTTGCATCTACGTCATCATCATCCTCTGCCATATGATATGTACCAGCATAACCAATATTTTGTGGATCTATATCATGTTGAGGATCATCTTGATCTTCTGGAAGACTCGTGTTCTACAAAAAAAAACATTTAAAATGAAAATTTATTATTTATTTCATGCAATAATTTATTTTTCTGTTATATATCTAATATTACAACATATGATATGAAACCATAATCATATTACATCGTATCAAAGTGTACATACCGTAATAAAATTTCAAAAAAGTTACAGCTAATACTAGTGAGTCAGGAGAAACTCCAGCTTTCAAAAACAAAGCCAATTAGGATGGTAGACTTGTGGATTAGGCCAGCATTTGGTGGAAGAGGAAGAAAGATGAATGGAACTCTAGAGTCCCACCATAATGGATTTTAGTATTCAACCATGAGAGCAGAAGAGAGAGTTGATATCAGGTATCAAAATATTAAGCATGCATTCTTCCAGCCAGCAGAGAAGGAGATGATTCCTTTGCTTCGTTTTCATTTGCATAACCATATCATGGTGTGCGAACCAAGAAGACAAAGGATGTCTAGTTTTATGTGGAGGTAATGGATGTGGTCCAAAATTTATGAGGGGAAAGAAGTTCAATGTATGATCCTGATGAAATTGAGGAAGAACAGCAAGAGAGGGATAGGAAAAATAAAATCAATACAGAGTTTCCAGGATTTTTGAAGCGAGTAAGAGAGCTATGGGAGCAGCCTCATCTAAAATATTTTGAACTAGAGTTTGATATACCATTTAGAGAGCTTGGTTTTCATGGAGTTCCTTTCAAAGCCTCTTCTTTTATTGTTCCTACGATAAACTATTTGGTAGAGTTGGTGGAATTACCTTTCTTAGTAATCACTATTAGTGAGATTGAGATTTTTAACCTTGAGAGAATAGGACTTGGGAAAAATCCATTTGATATGGCTATTTTTTTCAAATACTTCAAGCGAGATGTGCTCTGCATTGACACCATTCCTCAATCTTCACTTGATGGCATCAAGGAATGGTTGAAATCCATGGATATAAAGTATTATAAAAGCAGAATGAACTTGAACTAGCGGCCAATTTTGAAGAGTATTACTGATGATCCAGATAAATTTATTGAATATGGTGGTTGGGAATTTTTGAATATGGAAGCTAGTGATTCTGATTCTGATAATTTAGAAGAGTCAGATCAAGGATATGAACCCTCTGATGTAGAAGAGGAATCAAAATCAAATTTCATGTAGCCACCATCAAGAGTATTACAAGCCAACGAGATGGAGGGAATTATTATATAAGGATAATTTTCAATGTTGTAGGTATCATCTTTAATACCAAATACAATGGAAACATTGAAATTCACTAGTAGTATCTATGTTAAGGAAATTTCCTTTAGATGCAAGGATTCAAAGCACATCAACCATGTGGGACAAATGATTAAATCCCAAAGATGATTTGTAGCAATGAAAGAATCTGAAAAGGCAGAGAGAGCTACACTAGTGACTTAGGAGAAACTTCATCTTTTAAAAACAAAGCCAATTAGGCTAGCAGATGTGTGGATCAGGCCAACATTTGGTGGAAGAGGAAAAAAGATGACTGGGACTCTAGAGGCCCACCATATTGTATTTTGGTATTCAACCATGAGATCAAAAGAGAGAGTTGATATCATGTATCAAAACATTAAGCATGCATTCTTCTAGCCAACAGAGAAGGAGATGATTAGTTTGCTTCATTTTCATTTACATAACCATATCATGGCATGGGAACCAAGAAGATCAAGGATGTCTAGTTTTATGTGGAGGTAATGGATGTGGTCCAAAATTTAGGAGGGGAGATCCTGATGTCTACCAAGAGGAATAAATTCAGATGAATTAAGTTCACCTACTTGTCTACCAAAGTTTACTTCCAATTTTTATGACTATTTTTCTTGACTGTCAGAGTTTACTTACAAATTTGAAATTTATTTCTGGTCATTTTGATGAGGATATATTCAACCAATGTGTAGGAGCCTTTTGTTTGTATCACAAGCATCTATGCATTGCGAGAATTCTGATTATCTATGGTCTACAACTATGTCGTCTCACTTATTGGATCTTCTATTTCAATGCTTTCTATGGCCTTCTATGTTTGAGGTAGCACCTGACAATCCTACCTCCTTTCCTTAGCTAAGAAGTGGATTTGAATTTGGAAATACTACACTTTAAAACTAGCTATGGTTTAAGGAGAGATATTCTAGCTTTTTTGCTAACACCCTCAATCTTCAACAAGGACTTAGATGCATGGACTAAAATGAAAGCTTTCAAATTTTGATTTGAATGTGCATAGTTTGATTGATTATGGTTTTCACAGGCAGTTGTCTTTACATGACTATTTTGGATTGTCAATACATGTAATAGTGAATGCATCCTTATCAAGTTTGGCTACCCTTATTCAGAATGCATTGGCCTTTGGACTCGATACAAAGTTGTACATTGTTATTCCATATTTGTAACATGTAGGACATTTAAGGGGTACAACATATAGAAATTCAGTACTGTCATCCAAGGAAAACTTACAGATGGTGTATCAAGAACAACAAAAAATGATTTTATTAGGGTTAATGCTTTCTTCCCCCACACTACTGATATTTTCCCCAAAACATGTTTTTTTAAAATTATTTCAACGCATCTCAAAATTCAATGTATTGATTAACATTTGTTACGCATTTCAGTTGTTTATGCAAATGATGCATATATGTTAACTCGATCAGTGTTGTTACTTCAATATTTTAACTTCTATGACAACCAACCATTAGGACATTGTGTGCGGGAGCACGTTTGTGTTTTTAGTTATCTTTTTTGCATAGCTCTATTGGGTGTTGAGGACATTCCATTTATCTTTTGAATGTTAAGAAGTCAGAGTTTCAAGGATTTGTCAAGCGAGTAAGAGAGCTATGGGAGAAGCCTCATCTAAAATATTATGAACTAGAGTTTGATATACCATTTAGAGAGCTTGGTTTTCATGGAGTTCCTTTCAAATCCTCTTCTTTTATTGTTCCTACAGTAAACTATTTGGTAGAGTTGGTGGAATTACCTTTCTTAGTAATCGTTATTAGTGAGATTGAGAATTTTTAACCTTGAGAGAGTAGGACTTGGGCAAAAGGCATTTGATATGGCTATTGTTTTTAAATAATTCAAGTGGGATGTACTCCGCATGTACACCATTCCTCAATCTTTGCTTGATGGCATCAAGGAATGGTTGAACTCCATGGATATAAAGTATTATGAAAGTAGAATGAACTTAACTAGTGGCCAATTTTGAAGACTATTAGTAATGATCCAGATAAATTTATTGAAGATGGTGGTTGAGAATTTTTGAATATGGAAGCTAGTGATTCTGATTCTAATAATTCAGAAGAGTCAGATCAAGGATACGAACCTTCTTATGTAGAAGAGGAATCAGAATCAGATGAGGAAGGTTCAGAAGATAAATCTCTTGTGGAGTCAGAGGAGGATGAAGAAGAAGAAGATTCTAAAGAGGAGGAAGGTAAAACATGGGATGAATTAGAAGTCAAAGCTAGAAGTAAAGATAAGGAAAAGGGAGATGACTTTGACAGTGAAGAGGAAAGGTGGCAACGAAAGGTAAAAGCTATAGGGAAGTCTCAGGCACCTGATATTAGAGATTCAAGAGGAATGCCTGCCAAGAGGCATAAAGTCAAATGAATTGAGTTCATCTACATCCTTCTACTATTTATTCATGCACATAAATGGTCATCTTGTAATCATAAGATTTGAGTTCTATTTACTCATCCTACGCATCAATAAACAACTCAACACAAGAGATTCAAATTGACATATTAACACAACAATATCCAACTAATTTAGTGAAACTCAATTATTGATACCTCGTTCTCCATCCAAATTACAAAATCGTTTCACTTTTTTTTTTGTAACATATTCTTTTCAAATTTCTTTGGATGGCATCCATATTTCTCCTCCTATCAAAACATGGCACATGGACTAGTTAAACTAATTAATATTGCTCTTTCATGTACCAAATTTGATAGAAAAAATTTGTGGCCAAACAGGGAAAATGAAGCATATGCAGAAGCTCCATGGATGTTGAAAAACAAAGAGCTAGACCAACTAAAGAGGGTTGCATGGTTGAAGAGTATGTATTGAATGAAGCATTTTTCTTCCTATGTGAATTCCTTGGTAAGGATTTTGAAGATGTCCCACGTGTCTAGGATGAAGAATGAGCATCAGATATTATTGATGGAGAAAAACCACAATCTAATGGTGTTGAAGTAGAAATTAGTAAGTAAATTCACGATCAGTGTGGTTGTTTTTCTTGCAATCATTAATTTACTCTATAATTAATTTGTCAAATTATAAACAACATGACATTTGGAGTTTAAAATAAACATGTTGGCATGTAATAGGTGTAGATGAAAGTTCTATACTCGAAAAGTAAATTTTGTACCACATGGTCTTAATGAATAAATGGATTGATCTATATGATAAAAAGAGAGAAGTGCTCGAAGCAAGGAGATAGTTTAAGAGATCGAACCCAAGGAATACTCCACTTCCCACTCATCTGCTTGGGGAATGGGGCAAATATTCCACACTAGAATGGGTTACTAAAAAAATTCAAAATCAAATAGAAGATGCAGGTATAGATTCAAACATAACAAAAGATGAAATCAACATATCTAGAGGATGTGAAAGAAAGGTACAGTTGGAATTTTACAAAATGTTGTTCCCTTACAATTTTGACAGTATTCACTATTTTAATATTCGTCATTATATTTTTTTTCGCTTAAATAAATGGTCTTTCATAGGCAAGGAAATGTCCATCAATGTGGGCATATGGTCGACATTATCATGTATAAACTGTAGATGTAAAGAGATGATCCTTTGATTGTGGCATCATGGTTGAGTTCAAGCAATCCAGTCGATCAAGCTCAAAAGATAAGAATATAATTGAGGGGAATCTACAATATGTTGGGAAAATACAAGAAATTATTGAGTTGGATTACCACTCTTTTAAGTGTTGTATTTTTAAGTGTAGATGGTATGAAGCATTTGAGAGGACACGAAGACATGATACCCATTCTGGATTTTTTTCTATAGATTCATCATCATTCCTACCGGAGGATAAGGAGCCTTATGTTCTACCAATTCATTATGAGCAAGTTTTTCTTTAACTCAAACAAGAAGTGGTAGTGATCATTAATCTATTAATTCATAGCTTACTGTGAATATATACATATGTTTATTAATCAATAAAATTATTATAACATACTTCTAATATATGTATGTCATTCATGTGCGGGTATTTTTCTATGAAGATATTTTGGACCCGAAATGGATATTTGTCATACATTATGATCCAAGATTAACGAATGTATTTGACGATGCATTAGTAGATATTGAGAAAAAAAATGATGGCCAACAAAATGAGAGAGAGGGATTATAGAACATCGAAGAAATTGACATCCATGATGATGTTGAAGATGATTATGTTCAGGCACAAGAAGACAACAATCCAGAGTTAGGTGATGTTATGGAAGACAACAATATGGATCATATAGAAAATGATGATCCAAATACATCTGGTAACAATATAGATGGTCTACAGTCAAATTTCAATGATGATGAAGATGTTGCAGGTCAAGATGAGGATGATGATAATATTAAATACTTGAAAGAACATATGAACATTGACAATGATACACTGGATGACATTGTAGCAAACAATAATGTTAATGACCAAGAATTCTAAATTTTTAGAATTATTTGTAATCCATGTTTAAAAAAGGATAATTCTTATGGCCTAAACTTTGAAATGCTTCAGTAATATTATGTTGTACTTGGACAATTGAAAACCTATTTTATTCTCCTAGCAAGCTTTTTTATTTTCCATTATAATTCTAGACCAAACAACATTTGTGAGGATGGCCTTTTACACCAATCTTAATTTGTATGAAGTTCACAAACCTATTGTCAAGCAGTAAATTCCTTTCATAGACAAGAAATGTAAAGGATTCATTTAAGAAAAGATAAGTAGTCTCTTTCTGAGGGTAATCCACATGCAAAAAGTAAAAAGCACATAAAAAACAATTGTACAGTATAAAATCAGATTCAATCAATTATGTCTTATTTCACTTGCACACTTATCTGAAAGACATAGGGTATTCACCATGCATTTCCCTCAAGACAAAGAAATCATGTGTTGTCATTTATTTTTACTCTATATCTCATAAGTGAAATTGTTGTTACATAATGATGCACTAAGAAAATAGTATATACAAAAAAATGCAAATATTTTTTTTGAAATTTAACATGCAACCTACTGTGTTGTGCTGAAAGGAAACAAGATTAACTGGGACAAGAAATAAAAATAAAATTTTGATGATTGTACTTAAAAGTGAATAGGATATGAAAAGTGTGGACAATGATGGTGCTGAAATTGAAAACCCTGATTTTGATGACATTACTGTTTTATGTCATTAGAGATAAAGAGCACATACAATTTATTTTTTGATTAGTGATAATATTATATTTTATTCATATAAATAAAAATATACAAAATTATCTACATATCCTTCTAGAAAAATCCAGAAATGTCTATCAACCAGCACAGTTTGCAGTAAAACAGAAAACCTACTAACATCATCAATAGTATCTCCTACCATCTAAAGCCAATTCCCCCAGCATAGACACCAATTAAGCCACAATAGGGCTACACCCCATATTGTATTTCAAATACAAAAAAATAGTAATCAAAAAGATATAAATTTTAGCTTTACGTAGAATTTCCCAATGAGCTACCCAGATACAACGGACTTAAGGTTGAAACTGACTTCATCTTCTTCCTCAGACGTAGAACCTTCTTTTCTCGTAGCTCCTCCCTGGTGACCACTTTAAGCCTCTTTATTTCCTCCTTCACCTCCATTAATTCCACACAAAGCTTTAGCACTTTCCATCCTTGTTTTGCTCCTTCTCTCCACTTCACTTTGGTGCTCCCTTCTGGCCATCTAATGAAGGGATGATTTATCTCTGCAACTTTAGAATCCCCATCCTCCATGCCTTCACTCACATCAAATCCATCACTAGGTATAGCCCATTCCAATATACTATCCATTTTTTCCAAGAAATATTCATGTACCAATGCTTTCATTACCTTCCTCACTTCCTCCACCAGGTCTCCCAAATCCAGCTCCCATGCCAAAATCAAGGAATAGATATCCATGTTCATTTGATATATGTGCTTCAAATCCTTGAACCCACTGCCCAGAATGGCTTGCACAGACTTCACCACCTTCACATCTTTTAATAGGAACAAGCCTCTTAATCTGTTAATAGTCTCTTTACCAATAAATGGATCTAATTTTCTCCTCAACTGCAGAGTGAAGTTAGCCTCCATTTCTTCTCTGTTATGCAAACTTCAGTTGTCACACACCTCAGCCTTATCACATTCCTTACTATCACACATCGAGATTCAAACAAAGGAAAGCAAAGTGTGTTTTTATTACACATCAAATTTCTAGCCATCTCCATTAATGTCAAACATACGTCCAGCGTTGGAAAAATAACCTTCATCAATACTTCTATTCCTTTGGGAGATTCAAAGCCATCCACCACTTACAAGCATTAACTCCATCCTACTTTATTTACATCGTACTAAGCTCCACCAATGAAATTATGATAAAATATTATATTATGATTTCGTTCACCTCAACAAATGATAAGGCCCATTTTGATAGAATATCTTTAGAATGTAGGAACTTCCTCTGCCGTATATTTGTAAATTCCTACACACAAGTTCTGCTTCAGAGAAAAAACACCCGAAAGTGTTTCACACCGACTCAAGGTACAATCCAACCTGGTTATGACATTGATAGCAATCCATTTTTTCCTGAACCGACCATACCTGAAATGTGCATCACAATCTATTCTTCCTGCACATAAAAATGCCACATATTAAACCCTTCTAAATAAAACTCAAAATACCATGAAACAATGAGTCCCCCATATTAGTAAGTAAGTAGGTAGTCTATAGGGCATAGTTTGATTTTATACAAGGATTCTCATGAAAGGAATTTTCAAATGATAGTGAGTGAGTTGTTTGAGATTGTAGTTGATGGTGCAATATCCAGTCTTAAAGGAAGTTAGCAAAGTAGTAAATGTGCAAGAAAATCAAATTGTATACAACAAGAAATTCACAATGTTATCTTGCATAATGTCTTAAGTTTGAAGATAAAAAATCTCATTGTATCTTGATGAAAGTAGTGACCTTAATGGTCAATCACTAGCAATCATGATTTTAAAACATGTTATTGTGCTTATGGAGGCAACATTTTAAGCAAGGTGGTGTGTGGTGGTTTGGAACAATGGCAGGTATAAAGGACTTTCTTTATATGCATACTACACAGTTTAGCTTAAGACAACGTTCTTAGAAGAGATTGAAGGTGGATTAGGGAACTCAAGGGTTACCATGATAAAGATTAAAGAAAATACTAGGATCTATTTAAAAGCCACTATCATGAAGATATTAAAGATGTCAAATGCAAAACCCTAGTAGCTGGAGTAATGAACACAGTGTGAAAAAGGACAGTGTGCTAGGGTAGATTTAGGAGATCTTCACATTATCTAATCACAGGAAAATACATCA
Organism: Sequoiadendron giganteum; assembly: GCA_007115665.2. NCBI lineage: Eukaryota > Viridiplantae > Streptophyta > Pinopsida > Cupressales > Cupressaceae > Sequoiadendron > Sequoiadendron giganteum. The sequence goes on along the minus strand of CM021110.1, from coordinate 237,882,750 downwards.
TTTATTTATTTTTTAAAATTAAAATAAATTACTCTAAACCCTATATAGAACACATTGATACTTCAAAAGCATTTGATTTATTTTTTAAAATTAAAAGAATTCATTCTAAACCCTATATAGGATACATTGATACTTCAAAAGCATCTGAAGGAATTTGAGATTATGCAAATATATGTCAATTAAATACCTGGATTACAAACAATAGTGTGAACATTGTAACCCTTGTTTATCAGAGCAGGAATGAGATAAACAACAATGAATCCTATGCCTCCTATCATGCACATCTCCTTACCATTCTTTATAATTCTTTATTGAAGCACTTCTCCATTTTGGTGGGCTATGCCTGAAAATAAGGTTTTAACAATGTTTTTATTGTATTTTTATTAAAATGAAAACTCCATCCTGACGAGCTATGCCTAAAAATAAGATTTCGACAAAAAATTTAGAGTATGTTTATTATGGTTTTAAAGTATTTTGGTGGGATATATTCTTGATTCCTTAAATGATTTATTCAAATGGATTGTGACTGATGTGATTTTTTGCATTTAGTTTTGTAAATTGTAATGATGCCACGATTACCATACTACTATCGTCTCTTATTATACCCGTTGTGGTATGGCAGTGTTTTGTCCTTCCCTTCTTTTGTTTACCAAACTACCACCTTGTTGAAGGCTTCTTGATGCGGGATTGCGATGTATACAACTCTACCGCATATGTTGCTCACCTTCCTGGCGGTATAGTGGTGTATGCTTTTGATCATTACTTGAAGAGTGTTGATGAGACAATCTTATTTGTCTTACCGATATCTCAATGTCTCGTCGACATTAGATCTTATGTTCCTCTGATGTTGGTTGTCAGTGTTGATGATAAAAGTTAATATCTCTTGTCGATATGCCACTATCTCATCGATATTTTCCTTCGATGGTATTTCTTTATATATCGGTGTAACTCTTCCATGTCGTGGAGACTCATGATTATCATTGCGGTATGACAGTTTTTTTCCCTTCCCTTCATTTGTTTACCGCACCATCGCCTTGCTCAAGGCTTCTTGTTGTGGGGTTGAAGTGTATACCACTCTACCGCATATGTTTCTCACCTTCCCGATGGTCTAGCGGTGTATGCTTTTGATCATTACTTGAAGAGTTTCGATGAGACAATCTTATTTGTCTTACCGATATCTCAATGTCTCATCGACATTACTTCGTTATATCCAAGAGTTGTGTTTCACTGAGCACTTGTAGATATACCTTGTCGATGTGACGTAAGTGATTCTCTCCTCAATATGTATGTATCTTGTTGAAATTTCACTATTTTACATCATCGATGAGACATATAAATAAGTCTCTTCGATATAGGGGTGTCTAAATCGATGCTAAACCTGAATCTAAAGTCAAAGCTAAAAGTGGTGCTAAACTCGAAGCTAAACTTGGAGCCAAAGGCGACACTAACGGCAGTGCCACACTCAAAGAAAATATTGGCACTAAAGGCGGCACTAATTTTGGCACAAATTAGTGTCGATTTGTCCTGATCAATGCAAATAAATGCCAAAAATAGTGCCATCTTGATAAATAGCAGCAACGTTTTCAAAAAATTGGCAAAAAATATATTAAAATAGTGGGTGGAAGCAAAAAATGGAGCAAATCACAAGGATTTGTTGTAGTGAAGGATGAGGAAGAAATATCACTCCAAGGGTTCATTTAATTTATCATAAACTAAATTATTCTAATGTCATAATCTAATTTACTTTTAATCAATAATTCTCTCTCTTTTATTTATAAATGCAATCACTTATATTAAAAACACCAAATTTTTCTTAATGCATTCAGCTATACACCTATATGTATATGTATATATATATATACTAAAGTATATATTTATAAGGATATACTATAGATACTGGTTTTATTTTCATAATTTAAAGCTTTATCATAAAATTTTACATATAAACACATATGTTGTCCTATATATATATTATTTCTTATCACTCAACCGAAACGTAAGTGCAGCCATTTATATTGACAATATGTAAATGGGGTGACATTACCAAGCATTGACCACTAGTCTTAGCAGTATATCGACTTAAGCGTATGCATATATATACATATATATATACATGTGTAATAAACACTTGAATTTCATTATTGTTTTACATACAGTTTCCAACTGCCAAACACACGGGTAACAAGTACTCGTTTACATTCATTATGGTATAGAGGACTAGTAAATAACATGTAGCCAAAGTGTCGACCCCATTCATGGCATTGGTCTTCCTAGTGAATGACAAGAAACCAATATACCGAACCTATACATGGCGTTGATTCTTCTAATGGCTTAATACTATGAGCTAAGCAATATGCATTATCAATCAAATGTATTATGGTGTTTTTGTATGTGACTATCGAGTATGCTAAAGTATTTGTCCCACAAAATAGAGCTCATGCAAGGACATTCCATAGTCAATAATGGAATGGTTACCAATTTATATGGTAAACATGCATGATCCAAACTCTATAAGCAGGGCATCAAATTTCATATAGTTATTTTCCAGAACTCACAATATATTGTATGAAAAGGTGCGAGTTATCCATGTATATGGATTCGAACAAATTGCAAATCTACAGAATGGTATAAGAAAGAGAAAAACCAACGCCTAATTTCCTTTGTACAGGTATAGCATCGATCTTCATCACTTATAATAACAGTCAAGATAGGTAAATAAATACTGTTATGGTGAAATCAATACATTCCTCTACTCTCATTTAGGTATACTACTTGAGAATGACAGACAAGTACTAATCCAAGTTGGGTAAAGAAACAAGGAATAAGATTCCCGTAATTTTTTAAAGATAGTGCAACAAAGAATCAAACTGAGTGCCCATAAAACTAGTTTCTTGTCAATACCAATAATACAATCTTTTAAATGTCACAATTAAGAAATTATTTTGATTCCCTACAGTATATTTGTTCGGATGCCTATTTTTTGAAATACAAAGAGTTAATTGAAGGGAAATAATGGAAGCTAAGCTAAGGGTTGATGTCAAGACCAAGCTCCACTCTTCTCAGCGGCAACTTCTTTTAGGATTCAACAATCACAACAATATCCTATTTCAAAAACCCCCAAATCCAAAATGAAGATTTTCCAGAACAAGAACCATTCACGACAAAACAGAAATGAGATTTTTCTAAAAAAAAAACTGCAAAATCCCCTCTTTTAGTTAACTCCCACTAATTAATTTACTTTCCTCCACTCTCCGTAACTGCATCCTTCCTAAATTTAATTTATTTATTTCCTTTATATTTCCCACTAGTCACAACTTCCACAATTTGTTTTTATTTTTTAATTGTTAAATCATAACTTGTAATTGCTCACACTTTAATTGCTATATAATATATTTAATTTATTAATTTAATTTCTCATACTGTTTGCTTGCACAATCCCATTAAATTAGTATATTTATTTTAAAAAATCATTTTTCATTATAAAGTTTAATTTATTTAATTTAAACAAAACGTTAATAGTATTTATTAAAATTACACATTATATTAAAATACTCATTTATTTAAAATAAAATCCATCAAACATCAATCAAGAAAATAACTCAACTAAATCGAATACCCAAGGTACCTGACCACAAAATGAAATGGAAGGAAAAGCGACAATAACAACGAAAAATTAGCTCAGACGAACCACATGAACAGGGAATGACAAATGAACACTCACCCTCATCAAGGATGATGGCTCGACATAGGGAACCCAATGCTAACTATGGATCAACAACCTCCATTGGGTATGAGGCACGCTCAGACCTAGAAATTCAAGTGGATTCAATGTCTAGTACCTACAGCCTGCATCAAATCACACGATCGAATATGTGAATAGGGAAAATAATCAATCACATTGTGAAGTGAAAGGTGCAGCATCGCAGGGCACTCGCAAGCGAGTGATACGGCCCTATTCCCCTTCACCAATACATTGACTCACAATAACCAATATAAAATCATGTTAATACATATATCCAATAAATGCATAGTAATCATATCAATGATAACTCACATAACAATTAAATTGATCTACTGAACATGATATATGCATAAATATCAGATATAACTATATCATCAAGTATCATCATATCTAAGCATCACAGTATCACAATATCCAAGTGTCATCAAGCAGTAACATAGAGTCATAATCATCTAAGTCTCATCAAACAAGTATCATAATTTCCAATGCATCCAAGTAGCAGTCCAAAAACAAAAGTAAATTGAGAGGCACTACAACTCTCCTTTACCATTTTTCAAGATCTTTTTGCAAGTTCTACACACACATCTCTCAACTCTCCTTCCTTGAGGAAACTCTACTAAAATTTACAACAACCATTTCAAGTTCTCTCAAAATATTTCTTGTTCTCATTTTCTTCCTCTCATACGACAGTAAGGAATTCCCAAAAGGAAGAGCTTCATTGCTAGATTTTGACATCCATTGAGAGAAAAACATTAACTGCTAGTAATCTCTTTATTTTTTATTTATTGGAAGATAATTTGTTTCATACTAGAACAAATTTACTTATCATTTTATAAAAAATTATTAGCATGTAATGATGGTTTTCCCCATAGACTAGGATTGGCATCATTATCAATCATTATCATTTTATCTATTTTCTATTAGCCCTTAACACAACTAGGTTTCAAAATAATTTTATCATCTATCTTTTTGGTTATTTGTGGGAGTTGAAAGACCAAAATAGGCTTTTGAGTAAGGCAAACCCCTAAACAACCACAATAATTTTTCTCTTTTTTGTGTGTGTAGGTTAGAAGGATTTTAACATTTAAATTAAGCATTCTAATTTTTTTTTCATTGGTACAGGACAACAGTGCTTCGCAAGGAAATCCGCACTACATGCTACCATTCTAGACAAAGCTTTTATGTCTGGTGTCAAGTTTCTCTATGTCTATTTTTCTATTTTCAATAGGAAATAAATTATATTTATCTTAGTATTTTTTGAAAAATCATTTTAAATATTTCCTTTATAGTTTTTAGTTTTAAAATAAATTTAAATCTCTATTTAGACACTTCTCTAATTATGTTTCTATAAATTTTCCTAATTTTGTGTTTGCACATAAGAAATTTATTTTCCTTTGAGGTAATGCAAGAGTTTGATTAGTATAAATTAAGTGTTTATTTACCATATCTAATTCCCACCATTACATTTTGGTGAACCCGTGCATTGCTTATACACATATTTTTCTTTCTATTTCTTAATTAATATTTTTCCACTATATTTTGTTATAAATTCATGTTTGATGAGTGAATGTTATTTGAAAATGTCTAATCTCTTTCTCCAAACCTTTCATGCATTTTATAATGTATTTTATAAAGATTATTTTTATATGTTAGATGAATTTCTTAATGATTTCCAAGAAATATCTAGTTCTAAGACTTACTTCTTCATTTCCCTCTATTTCTCTTACTTTTTCACAAACTTCTTTACAAAATCTTACAATCACTCTAATAATATTATAAACACAATTTTTAATTTTGATGTTTCAAAAGCACCTAAGAAACCAAAAATCTATGTTTATGGAGTAGAAGAAAAAAATCCAAAACTCATAATAATTGTTTGTGGTGTTCCTAATACACCATGACCTCTAGGTTATTATGTGCATATTGCTAAGTGTATCACTTAAAACATTCTTGTGACTATCGATTATACTTTAGTAAACCATATGTATAATGTTAGAGTAATAATTTATTACACTTAATGAATTATATCATATTGGTTAATTAATTAAGTCACTTATTCCTTTAGTTACTTAAGCTAAACTTAAGCACATTAATAATTGATTAATTATTAAGTGTGCACACTAGGGTTTCTCTTTTAGGTCAACATTAGGGTTGCATACATTGCTTTTATAAAAAAAATCATCTCATGTAATTTCCTAATTCTGAATATATAAATTTGCACATCTTCATGCAAAGCTCTTGCTTTTTATTGTTTTTCTCTTCTATGGAAGGCCTTTTGGTTTGCATGTCTGATCTTGGTTTCTAACATGGTATCAAAACCTTGAAATGCAACCCCTTCTCAAATTTTTGAGAAAATCATTATAGAGTTCATTCAGGATTCCTCGAGGATTTCATGCCTTGAGCCTATCTATGCGACATTTTGGATCAGATCGGGCTTCACCATTAGATTCAAATCGCTAGAAAAAGTGAGGATTGGCTTTTATTTTTCTGATTTTGGTCATCGTTTAAGAAATCTATGAGGGTTTCAAGCTTGGTGATTTTTTGCAAGCTCTGGAGGTAGCTTATTTTTTGGAGCATTTTGGGCATGAACGGAGGTCACTATTGTGTTTGTAGTGGCCAAAAACCCTAAGGATGCCTATCGTTTGGTCAATTTCTGAGCACTTGATCCAAAAGGAAAAAAAAAATGCCATAGAGGTCGTACGGCCTCCCAGCTCACACTCTAAGGCACGATTTTCAAAAAAAATGCAAAAAAAAATCACATTCAGGAATTGGTTTTTGCGCCGCCTATGTAAATGGTCTCTGTCACTCGGTAGCCACCAAACCGCCACCTCCACCACTCAGACTACCACCGCCCTCCTCCTGTGCGCCGCCCACCGTCGGCCAGTCAGCCCCTGCGGGCCCCTATGCAGCTCCACCCTGATCATATGCAGGACCTGTTATGTAGTTGTGCACACACGCTCCACTAAAAGTGGGGACCCTCTCTTGACCTGTTTTTGTGGCTTGCCCCCTCTTTTGTGCTTATCTTTGAAAATCTTTGAGTTTTGGTCTTTGGTGCTTGCCTTGGTTGTGAATGCCTTTGTGATGAGTTCTTGGTGGTTTTGGAGTCTTGTGGATGTCCTCTCTGGGGTGGTCTTCTTTTGCCTTCTATTTTTCCCCTTTGTGTTTTTGTTTAGGTCCTAAGGGTTGGTTTTTCCCCTTAGGTTTTCCTAGTTTTCTTTGTTTTCCTTGTTTCTTTCTGTCTGTCGAAGGCGGAACCAAGATAGGACTTAACTCTGAACTTTGGCTAAGTTCTCGGTTTTGTTCCCATTCCTGTTCTGGCTCTGCTTCCCGCTCTTTTTCTTTCTTCCTCGTTTTGTCCGTTTACATCCTTTGGGTTGGTTTTCCTCCCTTAGGTTTTCTCCGCTTCATTTTTTCCTTCGTCTGTTAGAGGTAGAATTGGGATGGAACTTAGCTTTGAACTTTGGTAAAGTTCTCAGTTCGGTTTCCATTCCCGTTCCGGCTCTACCTCCCGCGTTCTTGTTTTTCTTGTTGTTTTGTTTGTCTTCGGTCTTGGTTTTGGTTTTCCTCCCTTTGGTTTTCTTAAGCTTGCTCTTTGTCATTTTTCGGAGCCGGGACCGGGATGGAACTTAGCTTTAAACTTTGGCAAAGTTCATGGTTCCTTTCCCATTCCCGTTCTGCCTCCACTTTTTCCAGGGTGGGTTTTGTTTCCACCTGTTTCCCTTTGGTTCCCATTTTGATTCCCGTTTTGCCTCCGCTTCCACCGGGATTGGTTTTGTTTCTATCAGGGTTGGTTTTGTTCTACCTCCACCTATTTCCCTTCCTTTCCCGTTCTATCTCCGCCTCTTCCTCCACCTATCTTGGGTCTCTATCCCTATTTTTCTCATGGCTCTGCCTCTGCCTGTCTCTGGTTCTGCCTCCACCTGGGTTTATACTTGATTTTCTTGCCTTAGGAACTCTATTGGATTTGCTTGGATTTTGATGATGTTTTGAGCATTAATGGTGGCCCGTTTGGATGCAGGTTGGATTGAGCTAGGATTTCTATGTGTACTTTAAAGATTTGGCATGATTCGTGGGTGCAGTCAAGTACACTTTACGACTACTATCACGGAACCCGCTACCTGCAAGCAAGGTCAACGTGTTTGGTGTTCATTGATGGCTTGCAGATTTGGTTGGTAGATTCAAACTAGTTTTGTTCATTCTAAGTCGTCCATTTGCCCGGCTCTAGTTTGATCAGTGGCTCATGTTCCTCCTTGTGTTCACGCATGTTGCTATTCGCGTGGGTGGAGCATTGATGGTGGGCGTGGCTCGAGGATCCATCTCCCTAACTCAAAGTTAAAGCATCACCATATCTTAAAATCTGATGAGTTTAGAGCTTCTAGAATTTGTACATAAGACCCCTTGTGATTACCAGCATATTCACATTTTATCATTGAGTTTTTTCTACTACATTATGATGACCTGACACTCGTGAGACCTTGGGGTTATGATGACCTGACACTCATGAGACCTTGGGGTTATCTCTTTGTTAATAGAGATCAACCTTTCAAGAGAGATAGGATAAATTTTATCCTATCTGAATTGTTGACATGCAGAAACACCAAACAATAGGATTGGCGCTAGAAGGAGGGTAGAACAAGGACATTGCTTCATTCATTTCATTCCCTTCTCCTCCTAACACCAAACAACGGGATTGGCGCTAGAAGGAGGGCCTTGAACAAGCAAGCTGGAGCATTTTCTAAACACCATTTCTCTTGAGAGGCTCAAAAGGAGAACCAGATCTATACCAAGAGAAGGAGAAGTGTTTCAAGAATTGCCACCTCCAACTAGGTCAAGAAGGACCAGAAGAAGGGAGGAACCATCACCCAATCCATCATTTCCACCATCCCCACCTCCATCCACTTCATCTTCATCTGATTTTGAGACTGGTTCCATTCCACAACCCCAACCAATCATCCATCAACCATTACCACTTCCACCAATGGCTTTCTTGGTGAATAACCCATCACCTCTGACATTCAACAACTAAAATATTATGCCCAAGAACCCTGAGAATTTTTGCTCCAAGTTTCACACGAATGACCCAAATAGGAGAGCAGAAGAGCACATTAGGATCTTTCAGACTCATCTGAGAGATAGAGAGATTAATCATGAGGATGTTGCATGTAGACTTTTCCCCTATTCTCTAGGAGAAGAGGCCTTCTATTGGTATAACCATTTACCTGATGCATCCATCTCTAACTGGGTTGAGCTTGATGCTGCATTCCTACTAAAATTTAAGATTCCCATTAGTGCTAATGAGTTGTATATGCAATTTACTGGGGTAAAAAGAGAGGTTAATGAGCTGATAGGATCATTCAACAATAGGTTCCACTGAGCATACACTAGACTTCAAGCACCTTATACTGGAAATGAGGACACTGCCCTAGAGGTCTACTTCAAAGCCTTTGATAGCCTTACATCCACCTTCCTTAAGTGGATAACTAATCCCTCAACCACCTTTCTCACTGCATATATGGATGTTGTTAAGGTCAGTATAGACCTGAGACAACACTTGTCTAGACCTCTATCATCTTTGGGACCGGTTGCTCACCCAAGCCAAGTCCAATCTCTCAACCAAGCTCTAACCAATCACACACCTATCATGAATCCAATTCCATAGTTGCCTCTGGTCCCTCACCTGGGTCATCCAATAAACTAGGTCCAAATAATGCCTGGTTATCCCCAAAAAAATGCTAACCATCCCCTTCATTCACAATCACAAGCTACTTTCCCTAAATATTTATAGAACTCAAAAGTTTTGAATCGGTCTACTAGTTCTGGAGGAGTGTTAGGATACTCCCCAAACACTATGAATCCAGTACCTTACAACAATCCTGATAAGGAAAGGTTAGATGAGCTAACTAAACAAGTGAAGAAGCTAAACATGGAGGTAACCTACTTGAGGAACCAGAACAATCAACTCCAAGCTAATCATAGGAGCATGCAATCAAGTTATAACAGAGGGAAACACTATGAAAAAAATCAAAACTTTGAAAGAGGACAAGGTTCTGGTCAGAACTTTGATAGAAATCAACAAGGCGAACAAAGATTTGAAAGAAGACAACCACCTAGATAGAATAGGCCATGGAACACTAGGCCTAACAATTGAGGAGTTCCCACTCCACTAAATCAACCTTCCAATCCAGAGAAACCTCCAGGTGGTGTGTCCTTGGTAGAGGCCACTTTGTCTAGATGGTGTAGGCTTCACAAGACAAGTCAACACTTTGAGCTTGACTGCCTTGAATTTCAAACTGTTGCTTCCATTTTTCAATATGAAGTTGAAAACAACTCCGCCGAGTAGGAATTGGTGCCCTCAAATCCCTATGAATCCCCAATTTTAGTGTTGAATCATGCTCCTTTCCCAAGGGATGAGGAGAATGAACCAGAAGAGGAATCAAGCAGCCAAAGTGGAGAGGTTGAACAAGTGCTCAATGAAGATGAAATCTCTCAATTGTTTGATGAAGCAACTAAGAATGACAATGGCCCATGGGATGAAGAAGAGGTTGGTGTTGAGGAAGTGCAAATTTTTCAACAACCTATCAGAAATTATGATTTGAGGAGCAAGCCCCACAAGAATCCACAAGCTGGAAGACCGTTTACTACATCTTCCCCTCCACATAATTTTACTACTCCACCAGATCCACATGCCAATAACAATCCATCCTACCCTCAGGTGCCAACACAATACCTCATGAAGGAAGGAAAACCAGATGTTTCCAAAGGAATCATTGTTGATGCAACAAAGGATAAGAAGACTGGTCATTCCAAGGAGCTCCACACTGACATGAATGTGGAATAGCTAGGAGAATATGTTACTGAGGAACTCGGAAAAGTGAAGGTGAGTCTTTCTGCTTTCGATTTATTAAGAGTTCTTAAAATCAGAAATGTAGTCATTGGGTTCTTTAATTCAAGTATAGCAACACTAGGAGTAGCAACCAATGAAGCAATTGCAAGGCCTCCTAGTTCACAAACACCCAAAGGTCCTAGTCAATCACAACCCAAGGATAGGGGTAAAGCAAAAGATAAGAGTCAGGTTGCACAAGCTAACTCACAGATGAATTTATTCCAAGGAAAAATGGAAGCCCCTCCTTTTCTAATCTCCATTCGTATATTCGGTAAAAATATGCACAATTTCCTGCTAGATTTAGGGGCATCCACCAATGTTATGTCATTTTTTGTCTGTAGAGCTCTTGGTATTACCCCTACAGCCTCTCAAAAGAAGGTCACCCAATTAGACAAAAAAGAGGTGAATATAGTAGGAGAACTAAACATGATTCCCATGCAAGTTGCCTCAAATCCTAGAGTGCAACAAATGCTTAATATTTAGGTAGATGACATTCTTGACACTTATGGTCTGATCTTGGGTAGATATTTTACCAAGGCACTAAATGGGTATAGATCTACAGCTCATTCTCACATGCGGCTCCCCTGGAAAGGAATCCCAAATCAGATCAGAATTGAGAGAGAACCAAGAATGAAGTATTTCATTACTGAGTATCAGAATACTTCAAATGAGATATTGGTATCAGAAGTCAATATGGGGAACTATGTCCTAGCCTCCCCTACTTTGGACACAAAATAAATCTTGATGTTTCAAAGCTCTTCTGGTGAATCCACATCAAAAGCCAGCAGCTCTGAAGTGCAACTTGAACAAATGAAAGAACCTAGTGATCAGGTAGATAGACAACTCAATTTGTTGGATAACTTCCAAGAGTTTATCTAGAAATGTGTAGAAGATCAGATTCAACTGGGTAGAAATATAAACTTTGAAGAATTGCTTCTTTCTAATTGGTGTTGATTCCATGATGCTCCCCATTCCGAACTGGAATGTTGCTTGTGTCAAACTGTAGTGGAACAGATACAAAGGTGCGTTCGCACAACCCCAACCATTGAGTCAAACATATAGATCTTTCAAAATAGTCAAAAGGGAAAGGATCCAAAACCTCCTGAAGAACCTCCAGGTGATAGTAAGGAAAAAGGTATCCCAAGAAAATTAGGAGCTAATGACTGTTGGACATTAAGGTTTGATGGATCCAAATCCAAGCAAGCTACTAGAGCACAGTTGGAGTTGATCAGTCCTAAAGGTAAAACCTACTTTGCTGCTCATAGACTCCAATTCCAATTCACTAACAATGTAGCTGAATATGAAGCTCTAGTTCATGGGTTACTAAAGGCATTGAGAAAGAAAGTTAAAATCGTGCAATTTTTTGGAGATTCTGAGCTAGTGGTTAGGCAGGTGAGAAAACAATACTCATGTCATGACAAGAGGATGGCCAATTACAGACACAAAATCTAGGATCTTATTGAAGGATTTGATGCCTTCAACATTCAACTGATACCTCGAAGTAAGAATTAGACTGTCGATTCTCTGGAACAAGAAGCAAGTACATTGTGGCCATTATCACTTTTTGGCTTAAAGAAGTTCATTGTGGAACTTGTTCCAATGCCCTCGGTGCCTGAAAATGTCACCAATTTTTAGGTATTTGAGGATGATAAGCACATTCTTGATTTTATCACTAGCTGTGATGTATTTCCTTCCCAAGTAATTAATGAGGTTGAGCCTCAAGAGGCTGAAATTGACCTAGAAGGAGTCCTCAATTTGAAGACTAATACCATCCCAAGAAGCATGGTGCAATTAGAAAGGATCTTTGATCTAGATAAGATCAGAGATCAAGAGTACAAAATGAAAAGGGAATCCCTCAACTGTCAGTGTGAAACGTACAACATGGGGACCCAAGGTGATGTCAAGAATGTCTTTATTGGTAAGGTGTGCACTTCGAAGGATAGGAAAGGAATTGTTGATGCCTTGCACACATATCAGGATGTGATAGCCTAGAGCTATGATGACTTGAGGACATATGACACTTTGATCATTATACATGCTATCCCCCTCAAGTCAAATATTAAGCCATTTAGGCAAAGACAAAGACCAATCAATGCTTTGCTGGAGCTCATTATTCAAAAGGAAGTGCAGAAGCTACTCTCAACACAAATCATATTCCCAGTAAGAAATTCAACATGGGTCACAAACTTGGTTCCAGTCAGGAAGAAAAATGGAGAAATCAGACTGTGTGTCGATTTCAGGAACCTAAACAAAGCATCAGAAAAGGATAATTATCCAGTCCCTTCACTGGATGGGGTGCTTCAGATTGTCAATGGATCTCAGATGATGTCCTTTTTGGATGGGTACTCTGGATACAATCAGATCATGGTTCAATATAAGGATAGGCACAAAACTACTTCACTACAAAATGGGGAACCTTCGCTTACCGGAGAATGCCATTTGGATTAATCAATGTTGGAGCTACATTCCAAAAAGCAATGGATATTGCCTTCACGGACATCATTGGCAAGTGCATAATCATCTACATGGATGATTTGATAGTCTTTTCCAAGAAGAGAAGTGATCATGTTGCAGATTTATGCAAAGTATTCCAGAAGTATAAGGAATTTGGTATCTCACTTAATCCAAAGAAGTGCATCTTTGGAGTCACTGAGGGAAAGCTGTTATGACACGTTATTTCAGAACAAGGTATTGCCATTAATCTTGAACGAGTGGAGTTAATACTAAAAATTCAACCCCCTGCAAGAAAGAAAGAAATGAAGTCATTCTTTGTCAAGATTAACTTTGTCAGGAAATTTATCACTGGATTTGCAAAAATAATCAAGCCATTGAATACCATGTTAAAATAATAAGTGAAGGTTGAATGGAATATAGAGGCTAAGGAAGCATTTGTAGAAATCAATAGAGCTATTGGTGAGGCCCCTATTTTGGTAAGTCTTGATTATGCTAAGCCATTCTACATCTATTCATTTGCTTCTGATCACTCCTGTGTGGGCTTGTTGACATAAAATTCTGATCAAGGTATTGAACATCCCATAGCATTCATGAGTGCACCTTTGAAAGATGTCAATCTAAGGTATCCTAGTGTTGAAAAGCAGGCATATGCCTTGATCCAAACTATGAAGAAGTCCAGGCACTATATACTAAGAAACAAGGTCTTTGTTGTAGTCCCTGATCCTGCAGTCAAGTTGTTGTTGATGCAAAATGAGTTGGGTGAATGTAGAGCCAAGTGGGTAACTATGTTACAAGAGTATTATATTGAAATTCAACCCATGAAGTTGGTAAGAGGTTAGGGACTAACCAAGAAAATGGCAGAAATGGGTCCTGACCTTGTTGCCCAGCATTATAATCTTGAGGATGTTTCTCCGGGGGACTAGTATGATAACATTATCTACTACTTGTTGAATCAGCAATGTCCCAAACACCTTAATTCAATGCAAAGGAGGGCTCTACATTTGAAGAGTGGCAGTTTTATGATGAAGGGAGTTGTCCTATACAAGATAAATCATGAAGGTGTCTACCTGAAATGCCTAGGGAAGGAAGAGGTTGGGAGAGTAATGACCGAATTTCATGATAAATATGGCACAGGCCATGGTTCAGGACCTTCCATTGCAAATCAGATTTTGAGGGTAGGCTATTATTGGCCTACCTTGTTCAAGGACACACATCACCACGTGAGAAATTTCCATGTGTGTCAAACTACAACAAGCAGGGAGAGGTGTACAACTCTTCCACTTCAGCCTTTCATAGAGGTAAAACCATTTGCACAATGGGGAATGGACTTCATAGGTCCAATCAACCCATCTTCATTTGTAGTTCACAAGTATATTCTTAACATAACCAATTATTTTACTAGTGGACTAAATCTCTTACATGCAAATAATGCACTTCTGAAGTAGTAATCAATTTCATGGAATCAGGTATCATTAATCGCTTTGGTTGTCCATTGGTTGTAGTTTGTGACAATGGTTCTGCATTTACATCATTAAAGTTTTCTAACTAGGCTTATGACCATGGGATTGCCATAAAATTTGCATCTAATTACTATCCATAGGGGAATGGTTTGGCTGAGTATTCCAATAAAATTTTTTTGACAATCATCCAGAAACTACTAGAAAAGAATCCCAAGGATTGGCATACCCAGCTTAGATTTTCTCTTTGGGCAGACCGCACTAGACAGAAAACATCCTTAGGAACCTCTCCTTATCACTTAATGTATGGCTTGGAACCTATTTTTCCCATCCAACTGAAGATCCCTACCCTACAATTCATCAATGAATATTATGATGGTAAGGACAAGCGTGAAGCCCGCTAGACTGAATTGTTGTACCTTGAAGAGATAAGAGATAAAGCCCTAGAAAACTTTGCCAAACATCAGGGTATAGTGAAAAGATGGTTTGATAGGAGAGCCAAGGTGAAAGCCTTTAGAGTCTCTAACTTGGTTCTCTACTAGGATAAAGACCATGAGAAGAAGGGGGAGCATGGAAAATTTGACAAACTTTGGCTCAGCCCTTATCAGATTGCAAACATCCTAGGGGATAATGCCTTCCGTTTGAAAACCCTCACTAGAGGAGATATCCCACTGCCTGTCAATGGGAAGTATTTGAAGCATTATTTCCAGTCTTGAGTTGTTCTCAGCTCTTTCCTTGTACATAAGTAGATTAGGTTTCCTTTCTGTTGTGTTGTTTTTTCCTTGGTTTTTGTGGGGTTTCTTTTGGTTTTGCTCTGCTTGTCTGTTGCTCGGGTTGGTTTTCCCTGTTGCTCTGCTTTTGTGGTGTTGACCTACTTTCCTTTGGGATTTTTGCATCTGTATAACTGGCTGCTTTTTTGGGGCTTCTCTGGGATTTCTTTTACAAACTCCTATCATCTTTTCGGAGTCATTCAAATTGGTAGATTTCCTTCATCTGATGTTGCATGGACTGGGAGTGAGTGTCACTTGACTAAGTTAAAATCTAGAATATATTTGGGTCTTATATCTTCACACAAATCTTAAGAATTCCAAGGTTGTGTATGGCCTTTAGGAGGTTTGATTGGGTGAAAAATCTTAAATTTTGCTCTAGTGCCACTGTGGTTCTCATCCTTGAGTGTGGGCTTCATTGCCTGCAAGGTGAAAAGTAAAGCTTTAAAAGAAAATCTCAAATGAGACTATCAAAAGAAAGAAAAAAGAAAATATTGAAAATCAAAGAAATGTTCACCTTTTCAAGGGTATCCTAGTATCTCTACCGGGGCTATGGACACTTGGCTGGCAGTAGAGCTATGCTAGGGAGGGTCACAGTGATAACCTCATCGGGGCTATGGATGCCTGACTGGCAGTGAGGCTCTATCCAGGTTTCTTTTGGAGTCAGAATCCTTAGGTAGCCCTGTTAGACTGAATTTGGTCCTTGCTGCAACTTAGGAAAGGAAAATGAATGCATATGCATACACTTTGACCCTAGTATAGGAAGGGTTGGCTTGTTAGTGATGTTTGAAAATTTGTCTATTTGTAACCTGATACTTGGAGTGAAACCAGAGATTTTGAGTTCTTGATGCCAGTTTGTCACTGAAATGCTCTGGAGCATTTCTCCAGTGGAGTCGCTATTTGTTGTGCAGTTTTGCACACACGCCCCACTGAAAGTGGGGACCCTCTCTTGGCCTGTTTTTGTGGCTTGCCCCCTCTTTTGTGCTTATCTTTAAAAATCTTGGGGTTTTGGTATTTGGTGCTTGCCTTGGTTGTGAGTGCCTTTGTGTTGAGTTCCTAGTGGTTTTGGAGTCTTGCAGATGTCCTCTCTGGGGTGGTCTTCTTTTTCCTTCTATTTTTCCTCTTTGTGTTTTTGTTTGGGTCCTAAGAGTTGGTTTTTCCCCTTAGGTTTTCCTGGTTTTCCTTGTTTTCCTTGTTTTCCTTGCTTTCCTTGTTTTCCTTGTTTCTTTTTGTCTTCCAGAGGAAGAACCAGGATGGGACTTAACTCTGAACTTTGGCTAAGTTCTCGATTCTGTTCCCATTCTTGTTCTAGCTCCGCTTCTCACTCTTTTGCTTTCTTCCTCATTTTGTCCGTTTTCGTCCTTTGGGTTGGTTTTTCTCCACTTAGTTTTTTCCTTCTTTTGTCAGAGGTAGAACTGGGATGGAACTTAGCTTTGAACTTTGGTAAAGTTCTCAGTTTGGTTTCAGTTCCCGTTCCAACTCTGCCTCCCGCATTCTTGTTTTTCTCGTTGTTTTGTTTGTCTTCGGTCTTGGTTTTGGTTTTCCTCCCTTTGGTTTTCTTCGGCTTGCTCTTTGTCATTTTTTTGGAGCCAAGACCAAATTGGAACTTAGCTTTGAACTTTGGCAAAGTTCACGGTTCCTTTCCCATTCCCGTTACGCCTCCGCTTTCGTCGGGGTTGGTTTTCTTTCTGCCTGTTTCCCTTTGGTTCCCGTTTTGGTTCCCATTCTGCCTCCGCTTCCACCAGGGTTGGTTTTGTTTCCACCAAGATTGGTTTTGTTCCACCTTCACCTATTTCCCTTCCCTTCTTGTTCTGTCTCCGATTTCGCCTCCACTTGTCTTGGGTCTTTGTCCCTATTTTGCTCGTGGCTCTGCCTCCGCCTGTGTTTATGCTTGATTTTCTTGCCTTAGGAACTCTATTGGATCTGCTTGGATTTTGATGATGTTTTGAGCATTAATGGTGGCTCATTTGGATTTAGGTTGGATTGAGCTAGGATTGTTGGGTGTACTTTGAAGATTTGGCGTGATTCATGGGTGCAGTCAGGTACACTTTATGGCTGTTGTCACGGAACCCACTCCTTGCATGCAAGGTCAACGCATTTGGTGTTCATTGATGGTAGACAGATTTGGTTGGTGGATTCAGCCTGCTTTTGTTTGTATTTGAGTCGTCCATTTGCTTGGATCTTGTTTGATCGGTGGCTCATGTTCCTCCTAGTGTTTGCATGCATTTTTGTTCATGTGGGTGGAGCATTGATGGTGGGCATGGCTCGAGGATCTATCTCCCTGACTTCGTGTGATCCCAGATCAATTTTGTTGCATTCATTGCTGAGTGATGAGTTATTGTTGGTTGTTGGGGCTGATTTGATTGGTGGTCGAGCTTCCTTGTAACCCTAGC
This sequence comes from Sequoiadendron giganteum, assembly GCA_007115665.2. Classification (NCBI taxonomy): domain Eukaryota; kingdom Viridiplantae; phylum Streptophyta; class Pinopsida; order Cupressales; family Cupressaceae; genus Sequoiadendron; species Sequoiadendron giganteum. The sequence goes on along the minus strand of CM021110.1, from coordinate 237,865,054 downwards.
TCTATTTCACGTGGGCCTGCTTTTTCTATAAGTATGGCACTCTGCCTCATTTGTAAAGGTTGGTTAAGGTCGGAACTAGTAGAGATTGGCAGACTAAATCAGAGGACTTGTAATCATTAGAGTTAGCAGTAGAGTAGCATGTTAGAAGATTAGAAGTTAGTTTTCACATTTTGAGCAAGTGTTGTAACAGACCAAAATTGTTTCTAATATGATGATTTAATACAAAGTGTGGACATTGTGTTATGACTGGTGCCTCCTTTGCATTGAAAAAATATTGCATGTTTCTTGTTCTATCTTTCAAATCGCTTGGAAATGTTTGAATACATCTTAGATTTAGTTAGTAATGTTTGTGGTTTAATGTTTGGAGTGTTGTAGAAATCCCTGGTTTATACTTTGGGTAGCTTCTTGATTGTGGGAATGTTGTGCAAGGTCAACATGTGCCTCATATTCATGTGCTTAGTTCAACTGTATATATTCATTCAGTCTTATTGAATGAATGCCTACAGCCTAAAAATCTTTAACACCTTAGAAGATTGCACTGTTCTCTGCAAGATCGCAGGTATAGCTTGAGTCGACCAGAAACTAGTTTAAGGGATTGGTCCATTCCAAGTATTTCATCATTTTCATAGTTAATCTTAGGAGTAGTGTTAACATTAGAACTTTTGAAACCCTCATATTTTGTTGTTTCTTTATTAAATGGTTAGAACTCAAAGTTAAAGCATCGCCATATCTTAAAATCTAATGATTTTAGAGCTTCTAGCATTTGTACGTAAGACCCCTTGTGATTATCAGCATATTCACATTTTATCACTGAGTTTGTTCTACTGCATTGTCATGACCTAACACCTGTGAGACCTTAGGGTTATCTCTTTGTTCATAGAGATCAACCTTTCAAGAGAGATGGGATAACTTTTATCTTGTCTGAGTTTTTGATGTGCAGAAACACCAAACAACAGGATCAGGGGCTTTCCACCAGCCCCTAAGGGCTTCCTCTCTATGGCCCATGGTCCTATGGGGGACCGGGAGCTCTGCGCTCGGCCCCCAGCCAAATCCAGCCCCCACTTAGGTCACATGGGTGACCATGACCCAATTTTTTTTTACAGGGGGCCAATTTTTTGTGGCAACGGCTAGATGGCCATCAAATTTAAGCTCGTAATTCGACAACGTCAATGGCCATACGACCCTCTTTGCCCCCTCCTAACCCCAGTTTGCCCAAAAGGAGTAGTTTTTTTCTTTTTAGCATAACTTGGGCATACAGTATCGAAATTGGGCAAACGAGATATGGCCGACAAGCTAGTTCCGAGAAATTTCTTGTGGTGTAGTTTATTTTTCTGTTTAGCCGCATTTATTTATGTTTGAAGTCAGATGTTCTTTTTTTTCTTTTGAGCTCATAACTTTTTGCCACGATCTTTGATTTTTGCTATCTTTGTGGTGTTGGAAAGGTATTGAGGAGATCTCTATTTCTATCCATGCACTTTTTTTTGTATCTATCCTAGGTTTATCGTTATTCCAGATTTGGCCCAATGGGTGTTTTGGAGATTACTTGGATTTTTTGGCAGTTGGGAGGGTGCAACTTGAATCTTTGCACTTCATTTCAGTATCACATCATTCAATAATCTACTATTACTTCATAGATTCCAGGGTTGTTCTCATTTGGATTTTTTGAGTGTTCTGTGGCATCAGGTCTATTGTTGTATTATTATGATTCCGATATGGTTTCTTGTAAACAAAAGTATCTATCTTTGCTTGCCATATTTTGGTTCCAGTGTTACTCTACAATGTTCTTCCAGTGCTTCTTTGCAGCATGTCATCTCATTGTAGGGGGGTTTTGTCCCACTGGGTTTTTCTTCTCTACCTCATTCTTGCATTTGTAAATGGGTACATGATCAGGCCTAGTTGTTGGGACCCATCTTTTCTTTCATGCATCTTTTTTCTAGTTTTTTAGCTACTTCCTAAGTTCATCTTAAGGGGGGTGTCAGAGTAATAAGTTATTACACTTAATTAATTATATCATATTGGTTAATTAATTAAGTCACTTATTCCTTTAGTTACTTAAGCTAAACTTAGGCACATTAAGAATTGATTAATTATTAAGTGTGCACACTAGGGTTTCCCTTTTAGATCAACATTAGGGTTGCATACATTTCTTTTATAAAGCAAATCATCTCATGTAATTTCTTAATTTTGAATATATCAATTTGCACATCTTCATGCAAAGCTCTTGCTTTTTATTATTTTTCGATTCTGTGGAAGGCCTTTTGGTTTGCATGTCTGATCTTGGTTTCTAACATATAATACTAGAAGAAACAAACAAAACACTAATATTCCTGCATAACTTCCTTATCGTACACCTATTCTTTCATATTCTCCTAAACATATTTCAAAATAACTAGTAGATTATGATAATATCAAGCAACTTTGTGTTACTCCTACTAAGATCTCTCTATGGGACCTTCTTCAAACTTCTCTTGTTTATCTTGGCATTCTTCAGGAGGCCCTATGAAATATCCTTTCGCCATATTTTTTTATACCTAATGATGTCGATGCTTTAATGGAATGCATTTTCTATGATACCCCAAATATTACATTCCATCAACATGAACTTCCTCCTCCTAAAGTGAAAATTCAATCAGATACACTCATGATAATTGTTTTTGATAGAGAAAAAAATGAGTTTTATAGGGACCCAAAACCATAGAGTTTACAAGCCAAAACAAACTAAACCATCAAAGAACCCACAAACAGGAAGGTTGTGAAGGACAACAGCCACAAACCAAAATCCAACAACAAAAAACATATCCTAAATTAACTAAGAGACTTTAAGGTCTCAACAACTTCAGCTTCCAAGTTGCACATATCTTAGGTCGCCTTCTTCAGATCTGGAGTCTCTAGAGGTGAAGAATCCACTTTTCTCTTCAGGTTGCCTCTAGTTCTCTTCGAAGGGCCAGAATCCTCCTACTTTCTTTTATTCCTATCAGCTTCCAAATCAACAATCAGTGACCCCTACTGGGTGTTTTCCATTTTCTCTGCCAGAGTGCTCAAGATAGTGGCGTTATTTTTGACAACTCTATGGTTTTGTTCAATGATGGTTTTCATAGTGTCCCTGATCTTACCCATTTCCTTCTCCATGTGCTTGACCTTGTTCTCATTGTCCTTCTTCAAATTGTTTGTACAATCAACCAATTTTTGATAGAAATCAACCATTGCCATCTTCTCTTCCATAGTCCATAAGGCCTCGACAGAATTCAGAGAAGCCACTTTAGCTTCCAACACCTCCAACTTGCTAGAGAGAGCCCTATTTTTTAAGTTGATGCTATTTATCTCATGGAAATCCAATTTCAAAATTTTGTAGTAGTCAATTGCCCCATTTTTTGCCATAGCCAAAATATCACCAATAGAAGATTCCCTGTCCGGCTTAAAACAGTGGTCCTCAAGGTTAAGGTCACCAGGGGAATTGGGTCTTTTTTGTGTGTCATTGGCATGAAAAGAGGCTAAGGAGTCCTCTTTGTCTTTGGGGTCAACAGAGTTCTCATCTGAAGAATCCCCCAAATAGGAAACCAACTTATTAACAGGGGGCTCCTTCGTCTTGGCATTAATCATCTGAGAAGTACCAAAAGGGGTATTCATAGGGCTAGCTTTTTTATTCAAGGGTTTAGCCAAAGGGGTTTTCCTTTTTTTCTCATTGGGAAGGGGAGTGTCTTCTTCAACCCACTTAGGGTCTGAGTCCTCTTTTCCCTCAAACAAGCTAGACTTGGTATCATATCCCTCTGAGGCTGAGGCCACAATAGGGTTAGATAAGGCTGGTAAAAAAATTTAAGTGCTCTTAGATTAGCCACATAAAGCCAACATGCAGGACTGGGTTCTTCTTAGGGTTTTTTCTATATTCCTCAATACTATTATTCATGGAATAGAGCAGGTAATGAGGAAAGGAGACCCTTACCTTATGTCAAAAATGATTGAGAAGGATGAAATGGTAATCGTAGACTCTGGTAAATCTATCGTCCAGCTTTATGTACTCCATAAGAATTCTAAACACCTCCCTCCATATCTTCTTGATTTTCCCCATATCGAAGTAGCTATTGGATACTTTGACCAGCTTCTTTATTTCCTCTTCAGACTTAGGGAAACTAATAACAACTTCATTTGAAAACTTCATGTCCCAATAGAACTTCACCCCATCAGTAAAGAGACCTGTGATTTCCCCAATAAGAGCTTCATCCACCAAAGCCTTCCTCCCTAAGAGAATAATCTCACCATCATTCCAGTGTTTTGCAAAATAATCAGTGACCTTAGAGTCAAGACCATGGAGCTTATCAATGAAAGGTTGTAGCCCTCCCCGTTTGATTTTTTTTCATACCTTCGAATTATTCTTGTTCTTCATATAGCTCGTCGGCTCCACCCTTTTTCTGCTTCCTCCCATGTTCGAAAATATTGTGTTCCTGCAAATCACACCATGAAATAAAAGACCATAGAGCCCACAGCAAACCCAAAGCACCCACAAAACATTCCATTCCTTCCCAACTGTCATTCATAATATTTACAGCTTTGCCAGAATATCGAATGATATCTGGGTACTTTTCTTCATTCTTTTTATTCATCATTAAAAGTGGTGTCACTCCCATGGGTGATATCATAATTGATTAAAGCTCTAACATCAGCATCCAAATCACTACCATTATTCCACGTCACTTTCCCATTATTTTTAATCCCCTCATTAGAAAAATAGTCGGCCACACTATTAGCTTCCCTATAGGCATGGGAAATTTTCACTCTGTCAAATCTAGATAGAGTATCCCTAGCTTCATCAATCCAATGTTTTATGGTCCGTGAAGGGGGGGACTTTCCTAGGAGACAATCAATGATATTTTTAGAGTCACCCTCAAGCCATATATTTTTTAAGTTCATTATACTCGCCATGTCAATGACTTGGAAATCTCCAATGGCTTCGGCTAAATGGTTAGTTTGTATGCCTAAAGAAATAGCCACCGTATCAATAAACATACCATTATTATCTCTTATCACACCCCCACTCCCAGCCTTCCTCGGATTCCCTTTCGCCACCCCATCAAAATTGACTTTTATCCAACCCCTGGGAGGATGATACCAGATGACACCTTCCCGATTCTTTATAGTAGGTTTAGAGGCTTTGGTCACATCTCTTTTGATTTCTTAGTTTTTAGACATCTTGAAGTCATAAACTGAGTAGATCATAGGCTCCAACCTATTCTCATGAAGAGGGAGAATGTTGAAATTTTCAACAATGAGCCTATAAACTTTCTCAAACACAATATTCTCTCGAGTTTCCTTGTCCCTGAAGATTCTATTATTTCTCTCCTTCCACACTCCCCAGACTATATAAGGGAAGGTCAAGGACCATAATCTGCAGATATAAGGATTCAACGAGGGAGCCTTCCACTCAATGAATTGATCTTTGATCAAACTAGGAGACACCCATGAAATTTTCCAGAGAGAATAAAACCTACCCCAAATAGAAGTCACATACAGACAATGTAGGAATAGATAGTTAGCAGTTTCCACTTCTTCCTTACAAAGGTAGCAACGAGTGGGAATCTAAAATCCTCGCTTATAGAGGTTATCCACCATGAGCACCTTATTCTGGAGGAGAATCCAAAAGAAAATATTGAGCTTGGGGGTTAGGTGATTTATCCATGCTTTAGCCCAGAAGGGAGGAGGGGAAGGAGAAAAGGACAACAAAGAGACAGTCAAGGAAACCGAGTAGCTTCCTGATGGGTTAGCTATCCAAACCAAAAGATCCTCCTGGTGGCTCGAGCCCATTCTAACCACCCTTAGAGAAGATTGGATCAAACCAAGGTCCACACTAATCTGGCTCATATTCACCCATTCCCCATTTCTCCAGTAGTCTTTGACAAAGATCCCATAAGTAGCCTTATAGGTTTCAACCCATCCTTTGAAACTATCAAAAGAGATTAATGGCTCCTTCATAACCCACCTGTCTTCCCAGAACCTAACTAGATTCCCATTTCTAATGCTCCATCCCACTCCCAAGTCTAACATATTCCTTCCTCTGATCATATCATTCCATAGAGTTGAACCACGTGGTAGGCAAGGAGAATTGAGCAAAGTTTTGAGAGAGCCAATATTAGCAAAATATTTACTCTTTAAGATGATGTTCCATTCTCCATTTGACTTGAAAATTCTCCATGTTTACTTAGCAAGGAGAGCTCTATTCATCATTCTAATCTTTTTGAGACCCAGACCACTTAATTTTTTCGGCTTACAAATAGAGTCCCAGTCAATAAGGGGAATTATTTTCCTTTCTTCGATTCTAAACCAGAGAAATCATTTTTGGATTTTTTCAATCACCTCTGCATATTTAGATGGGATCTTGAAAAGACTTAAAGCATAGATCAGAAGGTTATGAAGAGTGGCTTTGAGAAGCTGAATCTTACCAGCTTGACTGAGCAGAGATCCTTTCCACCACACTAGCTTTTTGTTGAATCTATCAACCAAAGAATTCCAGAAAGATTCAGAAGGTTTCGGGCCCAAAGGCAAGCCAAGATAGATTGATGGTAAGAAATCCACTCTGCAGCCAAAAAATCTAGCAATCCTAATCTTCCTTGGCTCTGGAGTGTTAAAGAATAATAGAGAGATTTTATGTATATTAACCTTCTGACCTGACGCTCCCTCATAATCATCCAAAAAAAAATTAATTCCTAGCTTCAGCCACAGTAGACTTCCCCATTAAGATAGTATCATCCAAAAACTATTGGTGATAATAAATCAAATTACTGGAAGAAGGCCTCAGACCCACTAGGGAACCTTGATCAATCATTTTTTAAAATTCCTCCTAAGGCATTCCAGCATGATGGTGAAAAGAATAGGAGAAATGGGATCTCCCTGCCTTAGCCCTCTAGAATTCTTAAAGAAATGTGAAGGAGAACCATTAACAATAATTGAAATAGAAGCAGTAGAGATGAGTTGTCTTACCAGCTGGAGAACTTTGTTGTTGAAGCCAAACACCCTCATAATAGTGAGTAAAAAGTCGCAATCAACACGATCATAGGCTTTGGAGATATCTAACTTAAGGAGGAAACCTTCAATCTTAGATATAGAGAGAGAATGAACATTTTCATGAACAGTAATAATTGAGTCTAGAATTTTCCTTCTAGGAACAAAGCCATTCTGCTAGGGTGAAATTAGGAATGGCAGCACTGTTAGAAGACTGGAGGTCAAGACTTTAGATATAATTTTGTAAAAGGAGTTGCACAGGATTATAGGCCTAAAGGCATCAAAGTCCGCCGCCCCCAGACGTTTAGGGATAAGGACCAGGAAGGTAGAATTCAGTTCTTTAAGGATGCTCCTCAGTCTAAATAATTCTTTAACAACATTCCCCAAATCCTCTTCGACAATCTCCCAAAATGACTGAAAGAAGAATAAAGGGAAGCCATCAGGTCCAGGGGCCTTATTTCCATCAAAGGAGAAAACAACTCTCTTTATCTCTTCTTTAGATGGAATAGCAGTTAACATTTTGTTATCTTCATCCTTAACAAGAATAGGGATGGCCTCAGAAAGATGAGCTTGCATGTTTTGATTTACTCCATCACTAGCCGAAAGGAGATTACTAAAGAAAAGGACAGCTTATCTTCTTATGTCCTCATCCTTCTCAAAACAGTCTCCATTGTGCTCAATATGAGTAATCCTATTAGCAGCCCTATGTTTCAAAGAAGACATGTGGAAAAATCTAGTATTATTATCCCCAGCTGAGAGCCACTGAACCCTCGATCTTTGTCTCCAAAAATCCTCCTCTTTGGCTATTATATCATGCAACTCAATAAGTATCTCATTTTCTTTTCTCCTGTTCTCACTTTTGCACCCCTCCACTTGGATTTTCTCTTAAATGTCCTTCAAATCAATATGTAGCTCATAATTTTTTCTAAAGATGTTACCAAAGGACTCTTTGTTCCAAGTTATGATCTTATTTTTAACTTCTCTTATTTTTTTGGCAATCCTAAACATAGTAGTCCTTGACATAGAGATACCCCACCATTTCCTCAATTCCTCCCAGAGCTGAGGATGGAACAGCCACATGCGTTCAAATCTAAAGGGGAGATTTCTCTTAGCCAAAATAGGGTCCACCACAAAATTGATGGGAAAGTGGTCAGAACCCACCCTAGATAGGGCTTTTAAGGAACAAAAATATTTAAGAAACCATTGATCATAAATTAAATTCCTATCTAATCTAACTTGAATAAGCTCCTTACCCACTCTTCGGTTGGACCATGTAAAGGAAGCCCCTTGCAACTTCAGATCAATCAGTGCTTGATTATTGATGAAGTCCATAAGGTCCATTCTTCTTTCCATATTCACTTGGGAACCTCCAAACTTCTCATTTTCCTTAAGAGGGGTATTGCAATCTCCCATAACAACCCAAGTTTCCTTGAAGAATTTCTTGTGGAAGGCCGCTAACTCTTGCCAAAAGATCTTTCTAGCCCCTTTCCCATTGGGGGCATAGATATTAGAAATGATCCAACTAAAATTATCTCTAATATGAGTGAGTCTGGTGGCTACATGATTAGAGCTTTCAAACAATGGTTCACCTTTGATAAAATTTAAATTCCAAAAGGTGACAATTCCCCCTGAGGCACCTTCAGAACTATTTCCCTGAACCCCACATGACTTAAACATCTTAATCTTTTCCACTTTCTCTTTGGGAATTTTAGATTCCTAGACAAGTAAAATATCAGGTTTGTGGTCCCTAACAAAATTATGCAACACATCCTACTTATGGATGCTATTCAACCCCCTTATATTCCATGACATAATCTTCATTTCTTACCAAGGGAGAAATTACAAATTTTGGGAATGGTCTTTTGAAAACCATCTGCTATGTCCTGAAGGCTTTCTTGCTCCCCATGCCATTTAGTAGTTCTTCTTCCTTGACTACCCTTTGTGACTCCACAATCTTCCTTAGCTCTAGTTTTGGTGGTGACACCTTTTAGTGTACACTGTTGTTGGTTTTTCTTTTTCTTCTTCATGGTATAGGAGTTGGCATCTTCTCTGTCGGTTTCCTCTTGACTTTCCTCCTCTTTTCTAGACCCCCAATCCTTGTCAGAAAACCATTTTTGATCAAGTGGGATGGTGTCCATCAAACCATTTATATCGTGGGTTAAGTTCACTCTTGGTTTTGTCATAGTCTGACTCGAATCCACCAAGGAATCCTTCACTATCTCCAAAGAATCAATTGATTCCAGATTCGGGGCTGACACTTGGCTAGAAACTCTCCCACCACCAATCAAGGGGGGAATACCTATATCCAATTTCAGAGAACCTTCCCCACCTAGAGCATTAAAGCCCTAAGAAGGGATATCATCCAAGCCAATCTCTTCATTCTCTTTCCCATCATTTTCATTCTCTAGCCTTTTATCAAGGGGTTCCTAAATCTCCAGGCCGCAAATTGCACCCTCCAATCCATCCACATTGTTCTCATTTTCCTCCAGATACAAAATCTACATGTTTTTTTAAAGGTATAGAGAAATCCAAAACAACTTGAATCCCAACATCATCTTTATTTTTTGGGGCTTTCACAGGATCCTCAGACATCTTATTGTCTTTCTCTTCAGCATTTTTTTCTTTGTTCACTTTTCCATCCCCTTCAAACTTCTTTTTCCAAACTGGCATCAGTTTAGGTTGGGGCTTCTCCTTAGTATTGTTTGCATTAAGTGGATATTTCTTTTCCTAGTGCTCGTATTTCCCACACTTAAAGCACGCAAAAGGAATCATTTCAAACTCAATAGCTTGAACCCAAGTGCCCTGCTTTGATTGTATTTCAATGGATGATGGGAGGTAAGAATTCTAGGACACTCCCACATAGATTCTAGCAAAAACAAGCCTTCTCCTAGCCACTTTCATTGGGTCCATTGACAAGAGTTCACCAAAAGAGTTAGCCAAGCTGCTAAAGACATCATCATTCCAATATTCTAAAGGAAGTCCAGGGAGTCTCACCCAAATAGGGACATTTTCAAAAATTGAGTTTGAAAGATCCAAGTTTGTGGTCCACTTCTTAAGAGCTAAGGAGGACTTTTCAATGACCCAAGGGCCACCACTCCTCATAGCCAAACTATCCTCCTTGCAGGTGAATTCAAAAGAAAAATATCCCTTAGGAAGAGCAGAAATGAGAACTTGGCCATTAGTTCTCCATCTCTTTTTAAAAAATGCCCTCACAACTTCAATGTTTGGTCTAGGGCCCATAAATTTTCCAGCCAACACTCTATCCATTAGAGAGATATTATGATCAATGACTAGATCTGGGATAGAAATGGAAAACTTACCCTTAGCGAGCTCATAAATGTTGCAAACTAGAGGGGAAATAGATTTACCATTTGGTTTGATTCCAAAAAGAGATGACCATGGTTTTTGCTTAGCACCATCCCCACCAGCAGCCCCCACCACATTTTTGGTTTTATCCACCTCATGTCCTTTAGAGAATTCCATAGGAATGTCAGTCAGGACAGCTTCCCCCCTGGGTCCACTTGAATATTTTTTTCGGGGTTAGCCCCTTCATATTCATCCTTACCTTGCTTGTCACTTGAATCTTGCATCGATTTCCCCTACAAATCTTCAAAGCATGCTCCTCCACAGCCTGATCCATTGTTCGAAAATTCAAAATTCTACTTCTCCCGCCCAAACTCCCACTCACCCATTGTAGCAAGCCAAAATTTGTTAGTTATTTAGCCAAAAAAAAATGAATTAGATTATGTTACTGAATCTAAGATGAGTGCATTTACCCAATTTTGGGATGTTGGTGATGCATATGATCTTCATTTCCATGACACTAATTTATTTGATCTGTATATGATCTGCATTTACCTCATCTTGAAATAGACCCCTCTTCTCTTATTGTTCCATCTCTTTCTATTTGTGGGTTCAATAATGTTGGTCGACAAGCTCTAGGAACTATAATATTGTTTATGTAGCTAGAACCTATTACCCTACCTACCCTAGTATATATTATGCTAGTAAATTTATCATATAACATTCTTCTAGATCAGCCATGTATACATGATATGGGTGCAATCCCATCTTCCTTGCCTCAATCTATCAAATTTATTAGTGATGATAGAGTATTCATAATACAACTTGACCTAAATGATTTTAGGTACTGTCAAAAATTTTATGATAGTCACTCATCAAATCCTTCTCCCAATATTAATTTTTGGTTCCTTCATCATTTTCAAAGCTTGTTACATCACCATTAGTTGAAGTTTTTTATGATGGTGCTAACTCTCTTCCTTCACCTGCTTCTAATGCATGTCCTGGTAATGATTAGTTTTTATTAGACTTTATACCATCCTTCATTGGAGAATATAAAATCATCCTAGCTCACTTTGACATTCCACAAATATCATTCACATCTCCTATAGAAGATGTAATGTTATCTACTTTTGGATATGATAAAAATGATACATGTGATTGTAATTCTCATATCGACTATGCCACTAATGGTGATCCTCCTCCTTTGGAGGAGTCACAATCATGTTATGACAAGGTTTTTAATATTCTTTCTAAAACAAGTTATAATGGAAATGGTTACAGTCATAAGAAGTAGGAAATCAAGATCCCATTAGAGCCAAATAGACATAACTCTAATGTCGGTCTTGGATACCAACCTTCTCAATCTAAACTAAAACCTTCATTAAATGTAAACATGATTTATTTAAATTCTCCTTCACTTCCTTTGATTCATCCTGAACTTATTATGGATAGTGTAGATTCATCTATACCCCCTCTAGATTCTTACTCTATGGAGGAAGCTTTTCAATTTTTCTTAGATTATATCCTAATCTACCTTCCTTTCACCATGATCATAAATTCCCTTATTTCTTGAATCCTCAAGAATAAATTTGTGGATTCATCATGTCTTCAAGTGAACAAAAATTGTTTTCTAACACTAACAAGGATTACAAAATTCTTGATCCTTTGGACCATAGTGCCCTTGTTTTGGGAAATACTAATGATATCCATATTGATCCCTCTTCTCAAGATAAAATCATTCAAATCTAGAAATACCTTCCTCTCGAAGAACAAAAATCACATTCCAATATTTTACATTATTTTCTTGATATTTTTTCCTAGTCATATGTGGATATGCTTGGTATAGACCCTTTTATTGTGACTCATAATATAGTGTTATATCCCAATTCCTATCCTTTCAAACAAAAAATTTGAAAGATGCATCCTAAGGTTTCTTTAGTGGTAAAGGCTAAGATATAAAATATTTTACAAGTTGGTTTTACCTATTCTATTCGTTACTCACCTTTGATTTTGAATATTATAGTAATTGTGAAACTTGATGGTCGTATTTGCATAAGCATTCATTTTTGTGATTTAAACAAATCTTATCTTAAAGATGAATTTCCACTTCCTTATAATATGATTGTAGACTTAGCAATAGGCCATGTGTTACTCTCTTTCATGGATAGCTTCTTAGGATATAATCAAATGCTTATTCGTTCAAAAGATCAATTTAAGACAACTTTCACTACCCCTTAGGGTACATTCTATTATGTGGTCATGTTGTTCGAATTAAATAATGCTTGTGCAACTTACCAATGGGAAATGACCCTTATATGACTTCATCCATAAAATTATTGAATATTATGTCAATGATATCTTAGCTAAGTCTATAACTTTCCAAGATCATGTAAATAATATTTTTCTTATCTTCAAGACTCCAAACTTACAAAATGAGACTAGATCCACTTAAGTGTGTCTTTGGTGTTGACATTGACAAACTTTTGGGATTTCTTGTCTCTCATCATGGAATCAAATTGGTTACTAATAAGATAAGTGTCATTGTAAACGTGCATCCACCTAAAAATATTACTCAGCTTAAAAGTCTTCAAGGGAATATGAAGGCCATAAGAAGGTCCATTTCTCAATTGTTTGATTGTGCCCTCCCCTTTACACACCTTCTAAAGAAATATGTAAAGTTTCAATGGGATGATAATTGCCAAAAATATTTTGACTCTATTAAAATTTATTTGGCTAATCCTCTTATTTTAATTCTTGTTGTACAAGGACTACCTTTGCTTCTTTATACATCATCTTCATCTCATACTTTGGTAACCTTATTGGCCCAACATGACAATGAAGGTAAGGAAATGGTTGTATATTATATTAGTCAAACTTTACTTGATTGTGAAAGTAGCTGTTATGTATTCCAAAAATAATAGCTCACTCTCATTTTTGCAGCATAGAAGTTAAGACATTATCTTCTTCATTTAGAAACTCATGTCATTGTCAAGTTCAACCCTCATAAAAATTTATTCTAACATATCTCTCAGAAAGAATGGCTTAGTAGGTTATGTTACTAATTGAGTTTGACCTCAAGTTTGTCTCTCTTATTGAATTAGTGGAATATTTTCCTAATGAACATATTCTATCAATATAAAATGATATTACATAGCAAATGTGTTCTAATGGATCAAGACATAAAAGTAGCTTTGTAGTGGGGGTGATCTACTACCACCCTCTAGTAAACCAATATCTCTCTCATTTCGTTTAATTTTATTTGTGTATAAATAACATAGTTGAGTGTGAAGCCCTTATTATTGTCTTATGTTTCATTTCATTACTAAACATTAAACATACTCAAATTTATGAAGATTCTCAACTAATAATAAATAAAATTACAAGATCTCATCAAGATAAATAGGATAAAATTTCTCAATATTGTGATTTAGCCTTATCTTTGCTAAACAATTTATCTTATTTCACTATTAACACTATTACATGTAAAGAGAATCATCATGTGGATGCAATGGCAACCACAACTTCCCTTGTACCCTTTGATAATTATTCAAATTATTATCACTTTGTGATTCAACTTCTCTTCTTCACCTGCTATTATAAATAATTCTACTCCAAAGTCTTCGTTGTGCCACAATAGACTCAAGAGAATGGTATTTACATATTTTAACTATCTCAATGATGGAATTTTTCCTAATAATGCATCTGAAAAATAGCACCTTCGTATCCGAAAGATAGTAGTGTGTTATATTATGCTCTCTAATATTATATTTTGACGCTCTTACAATGGCATTTTACTACGATGTCTAACTAAGTTAGAAATACCCCTTTCCCTCCAAGAAGCCCATTTAAGCTTTAGAGGTGGATATTTTGGTTGAAGATCCTTAGTTCAAATTTTTTTTCATGTGGGATACTATTGGAAAGAAATGGAACACGATTTATTTTCCTTTGTCTTGAGAAATATCTGCAATTCTAACAGCATAGCAATTTAATCTAAGCTCTAGCCCAAGAAATCCATGCTCAGGATTCGCCTTGGGCACTTTTTGTATGAGGTTTGGATATTATTGGAAAATTTTCTCTAGCTTCTTCTAAAGGAATTTTATTCATTATTACAACTACCGATTATTTTATGAAGTGGATCAAAGCTATTCCACTTCATTTCACTATTGCTGAATTAATTTGTACATTTCTTTTAGACAACATATTTTTTGTTTTGGGTTACTTTCCACTATTGTTTCTAATAATGACATGCCATTTAAGAATAAATAAGTGAAACTGTTCTTAGAGAAATACCATATTCAACATCATTGTTCTACTCCTTATTACCCTCAGTCTAATGGTCAAATTGAGGCTTCTAATAAAATACTATAACAAATTCTTTGTAAATTTGTTAACAAACATGGTAAGGATTGGCATACTTAGTTGACATATGCATTGTGAGCCTATTGCATGAGTATTCGTATGGCTATTGGAACTACACTATACAAAATTTTGTATGATACAGATATTATAATGCCTTTAGATTTTTTAATTTTGTCCTTGAGAGTTTCCCTTAAAGAACTTATTGATGATGATACTTATCATGAGCAATGTTTGCATTAGCTTGATTTTCTCGATGAGCATCAATTAAATTCTCTTGAACATCTTCAAGCCTATCAAAAATCTCTATATCATCAATAGAACCAAAATATTCTCTTTTTCTCTTAAAGTAAGAAATTGGGTCATCTATTAGAACCAACACAATGTAAATGCACCCCTAGGTACTAAAGGGAATTTCAGCCTAACTGGCTGGGTCCTTTCATTGTCACCTTTGTTTATGGTTTACGAGATTATGGCCTATCTACAATGAATGGTAAGCCCATTAAAGAACCCATAAGCTCCATGCATCTTTTTCACTTTCATTCATAGATTTTGTACATGGAATTGTATAGAAATTAATCCATAAGGGTTGGTATGGCTCATCCTATGTCATCCAATCATTAACACAAAATATTTTTGTTATGATTTATGTGATTAGTGTACATCTGATACATATACAATCCATGTTTTCAAAACACATTACACTCTACCTTAAATTATTTTTAGATGCTTGTTATTTCCATTTGTGAATTATATTCAATAATTATTTTTGTTAGTTGTACAAAATGTTTCAATGCTTTATTGCTTTAATGATAAAAAAAAAAATTGATTTCCTTTCTTAATTTAAATATTTTTTAGTTTAGTAATAATTATTTGCATTGGTTTAGCTATTTCATTATATTTCATTTTAGCTTTGATCATTTTAAAACATTTTTGTATCATAATTTTGGTATTTATAGATGACTTCTTTTATAAATAGTAGTTATTTCAATTATTTTTGTGCAAATTATTTTCTTTGAATATTGTTCATTGTTTAATTAGATATTATTGTATTTATTTAAAAATATATATTTAAATTTTTTCGATTAGATCATAATTGTATCTAATTAAATATTTGCATCGCAACATGTGCGTGCATGAACATCCATCAAATATCAAAGAAAATATGTATGAAAACCATAATGATCTCTCATATATACATATAGAAACATATAATGTCTTATATATACAAGTTTGATAACCATTGTAACAAAATATGGTGCACATTTACGAAAAAAATATAACAATATATATACATATATCCACATCACAAAGCATGGGCCTCATATCCCTTAGCTACCGATGGGTTCTCTGGCTAAGTTGGTGGGTCGTTGATTGAGAGTGTGTCCTAGAAAGACTCCACGATGTAGCTCACATACCTCTAAGATCACCCTTTAGCTCGACTATCTCCTCCCTAAGAGTGGTCTCTCATTCCCTCATCGCTATCACCTGATCCATGATCTCTCATACTAGAGGATGATTGAGATTGGTGGGGATAGCTACATGTGCTCTCCTTAGGTCTCCTCATATCTGCTCAACTTGGCTCTATAGAGCATCGTATTCCCTCTATGCACTCTTTTCTCTTGTCATAGCCTAGTTTTTCTCACTCTTAAGGATAGCAACCTTAGCCCTAAGATGATCTCTCTTTATGGTGATTGTATGGCCCTCTACCACCCTATGACTCAACTAAACCTGAGACTCCTCATATATAACTCTAAGCTATGCTATGGGATCAAATATATCTAGGTTTTGACTAGTAGTCTGATGTGGATAGTAAGAAGTCTACACTACACTCTCTAATTGCATATTTGGGACCATATCAACTATGAATTGACCAATAAAGTCAAGCTACTCTCGTGTATGCACTACAAAACAAAAATAAAGTATATATCAATAAATCGTCATCATATAAAAAAATAAAACATCAAACACATTGTATTTTAAAAATACATTTGTAAGCATAAAACAAATCAGTAAAATATCACTTGGGTCCTTGATCTACCAATTGGGATCTCACACGAGATTTTATACCATAGAGGTTATGCTCATAAATAGAGGAGACAATGAGGTTGATCTCACAATAGTTACATTTCTTGACTCTCGTCTTTCACTTTTTACTGACACACCTATTGTTGGGGGTGATTCTAATATCCTCTGCCACACTTTTGGTCTCTCTTCTAGAACTCTCTCTTTCACTGGGCTTTTTTCTCTACTAGTTCTCTTCTCTCCTCCTCACCCTTGTAAAATAGGGGCTAGTCACATATTTTTCCACTAGGTGATGAAGTCTTGTGTGACCTCTACATTATCCACTACCAAAACTATATGTGCATCTTCTCCATCACTATCTGGGTTTCTCAATGTGACATTAGTGATGGTGGGTCAAGGTAGGCCTCTAGCTCTAGTTGTGTAATGGTAGAATGTGCATAGGTCGATACAATCAAGGGAACCTATTGCACCTGACTGAACTATCTCATAACTTCTTGATAATAGAATAGTACTATTATATAATTATATCTTCCAATAAAAATAAATCATGTTGCATCTTGGCCATTTGCCTATCAAATCCTAGTCATGCTTTCATTTGTGCATAAGGCCACCACACTATATCAATGTTGCACAACATGTCAAAATCTTATCTCCAATATACAAAATCACTGAATCTCTAGTCTTCATGCACTAGATAAGAATGTTCTCATGGCTCATCTTGTGATATTTGATTAGGATAACCAACAAGTCTCATGCATGTGATGTGCTCAAATGTTGATACCTATAGCAATGTACATGTCATCAAATTAAGGCCCTTGTGGTACACAAAGTGACTCAGATAATAATGTAAATTTGACAGCATGTTGTGTCCCCAAGAAAATATTATTTGATTCTCCTCCATAGACTGAATGACATGCATGAGGCCCCTATTAAGGTGAGCGCCACATCCATCTATCACTACCCATGTCGCTATGGTAGTGATCATGATCCTCCTAACCAATGGCATGAGTATTGATTATTGATCTAAGCATTGTACATAGATATGTCTTGTGGTGTCACTATAAATGAGTTTATTGAGATCATAACACTAGCCCTCTTGTACTATGGTAAATGCCATTTTATCCTTGATATTCACCCTTTGACCATAGATAGGTAGTCTAAGAATATGATAGGAATCCTCCAAATTCATTGTCATCTCCACTATTGGGAGCTTGAATGTAGAGGTGTTTGCATCTTACCTCTCCATCAACATTGTAAGTATACCAATGTGGAAGCATATCTTTGGGAGTGAAAACATCCAATATATCCCCACGTCTCAAAGTAATGCCACTTCTCTACTAATAGAGAGGAATCAACTCCACGGAAGGGATAACACCACTCTATTCATATGCTCGCACATGGTATCCGTGGGATGAATTTTTTTTTTAACTATTCTACTTAAACATCTTTAATAATTAAAATCATTTCTAAATAAAAACATAAGAATATTCATTTTTTCCTATGACACTAGCATGCCCTTGGACACTAATGTGCCCCTAGACTTTAGCATTCCATATGAACAACGTGTCCTTCAAACTCTAGTGTGTAGGATGGATGCTTGCATAAGGCTCAAATGCTAGCATGATTGATGGATGCTAGTTCACATCATTGGTCCCACTAGGCTAAAAAATAACATAAAAAAATTACTCACATCACCTCAAACTGCTCCTTGCTTGATTCCCTCTTAGAGCTCATTCAATCTAGGTCATTGAAAGTCTCATTTTCATGGATTTTTTGTTGGAATATCACTTAGATCTTTACGAAATTCCTAGGCTGAATAGTGAAAATGAATACTAAAAAATTATTTTCCTTCTATATATAACTATTTTTTCTCAAAATGTAATTAAATTTCTTCATTGAGTGAACTAACCTTCTTATTTTTAACCCTCATTGTGTCAAATAAAAACAAGGGGCACATATTCACCCTTCTCCAAAGTTTTCTTTTGAATTTTATCTAAATCATTCTTTTATGTTAATTTCCTCTAGTTTTGTAAACTCATATATCTAATCTTGAAAAATATATTATTTTTCTCTAACATAAACCTTGTAGATTTATCAAAATTGAATATTTATAAACCTAAACATGCCAAAAAATTTAAGATTCCTCACATTCATAAGAATTAGTTTAAAAAATAGGATACAAGCCTCCTCCTTATCTCCTTAAGAAGAGATTTGGCCAAAAGGTTCTTAAACATATAAAATGTTTTATTTGTAAAAGACATCACTATGCTACTAATTGTCCACAAAAACTTAACCCATGAACAAATATTTTTGCAGAATTTCAAGAAAATAATACAAATATTGAGTGGGATATAGCTTTTGCTTCATACAGTTTCTAGAATCCAGACATTCAGTATTATGAATTTAATGGAAATTGAGCCAAATAATTTAAATATGAAGGAGAAAAGTAAGAAATATTATTCCTTTGATGAGTCTGGTATTGATGAGAAATAAGATTTTATTGAGACTTCTCAAACAAAATTTGAAAGAAATTCAAAAGAATTTAGATTTTGAGAAAAATAAAGATCCCTACAAAGATGTTGAAACAAGGGAATAGAGATACATAGAATAAAGGCATTGAATGAAGAAAAATACAAAATACAAAAAGAACTAAAATAATATTCAAAGAAAATATTTGGATACATTATTCCTCCATGATAAAAATCTAAATCCTCCACAAACAAGACAAGGAAACATTCAAAACATTTTGATTTAGAAATTGACACCTAATTATTCTAATATTGTTATTTTTAAGAAGCTTGATATCCTGATATTTGATGTTGAAAAATTGACACAATTGGTCAAAGAACATTAAATTAGTCACTGGGGGAGATTTGTGATTGATTTTTTAAAGCAGAGAACAATCACTTGTTTAAAGCCATATCATTTTTAACTAGTTGGTATGATAAATTTTCATATTTCTTTGATACCAAAACATCATGGAATGAATCTCAAAGAGTCTATTATGCAGAAATAATATTTTCAGGAAAACTTAGCGATTGGTGGGAAGGTCTTCCAGATAATGGTCCATCCACAAAAACTGATGATACTACTGTTATTGTTAGAGATTTAGAATGGGAAAAAATGGTATAGCTACAAATGGATTTAGTCATTTAAAATTCCACATGCTTGATCAATTTTTTGTAACAAGAAAGAATGTGGTAAGAGAATCTACACAAAAATTGTATAGTCTTAAGCTTAAGAATCTAGGTTTGTTGCATTAGTATAATTTAGTCTTTGAGAAATATATTTTTCTTTCTTTCTTATGGTTGTGTGCAATCTTGAATCATACCTTCCTCAAAGTTTAGAATCTTGATTAATAATAGTGAAGGATTCAAGTGGAGGCCATCTTCCTAGCTCATAAATTACTATTTCTTCCTTCTTATCAAACTATATAATTCCAATTGGAATTTGGTTCTTCTTTTAGCTTTGGCTCAAGGCAAATCTTCTCTTATCATCGCTACTTTCTCACTCATTTTTGTAATTTTTATCTCTTTATAACCATGTCTATCTTCTTTGTCTTCTTATTTAGGTGTTAAGGCCAATTTCAAACTCACTTGTTTGGCTAAATCATCCATCGAATGTGGATTTCTTCTTAGATCTAACAAAGTAGCAAAAGAAGCTTGAGAAGGATAAGCATTTCTAGATGAGAGTTATCTTTGTAGTGGGAGAGTAGTAGACATAGAAGCTTCCTCGAGATTATATTCATATTGATATGGATCATAATGAATATATGGATTATTATCAATATTGGGGATTGTCTTGTTTACTAAATATCGGTGGCTAGGAGTCATAGAAAAATGTTGACTAGGCTATCATATAGATATTCTTGTAGGTTATGGATGAGAAACTTGTTCCATTATTGTTTGATCAAGATTTATTAACATATTAACAACAAATAATCTCCTTTGTATCCTAGGGGTATTTTATAGAAGAGAGTGAGAAGGTACATCAAGATCCTTAAATCTTGGTTCATTATTGTTGATCATTTTTTCAATTAGAGAAAATCCTATCTCAAACCCTATATGGTCAATATGTCAGCCAGAATCTACAAGATTAGGATTCCCTTCAGGATAAGACACTCTTGCTAAAAACTTGGTAGCTAGAAACACAACATTAAGAAACCTATAAATGTAATGACCACCAACTGTATAATATATGGGTCCATGTTATTGAATTACTCCTTTAATTTAAAACAGAATATTAAAAGTGGAATTGATATTCTTATCTTCTAAAGATATTGAAAAATTAGTATGAACATAGCAACATCCATCACCTCGCTCAGGTTCAAGAACTCCTCTGAACTAAGCTAAACAACTTGATTTCAAGTTCTACATCAAGTATCAATTAATGTCACAAAATACTTGGCTCATGTATCATAGTTGAATTGAGGATGGACAATCAAGTCTACATAGGAGAAATGAATATGAAAGTATCCTTTTTCTCTCCTCTAAGGACATCTTTAGGAATAAAAAAAGGAAGGTAGACGGGTCCAATTCCTAAACCTTGGACTTGTAGATTCAATTCAATTTAAAACACAAAATTCATCATTTGATCTTTGATTCCTTCTAAGGATATAAATCAAAAATCATATATTTGGGAATCTAAAATTTTATTTTTTCATCTATGCTAGATTCATTATCTTCAATGATATTATGAATTGGAACAATACCAAAAGAAATCGCATTCATACTTCTACGACTAGCCATTTAAACAAAATACACTACAATAAAATAGCTTACTTGAAATTTCAGCCTTTTGTTCCCTGCTACTTTTACCGACTTACTTTTTCCCTTCAAATTCCTTCCTGGCTAAATACGGGTCTTACTATTGCGGCTCCACAAGTACTTTGTAAGCCTCAAAAATTCTTTTTCACAATATATGTAAATATACTAATCAACACAAATATTGAAACATGGCTCTAATACCATTTTTAGGACACAAAATATGAAGATTTATATTGAATCTTTCTCCTTAAAATATTACACAGATTTGGGACTAATATGTATAGAAAAATATGGATCTTAGTATTTCTTCATATAAAAGATTTATGATTATTCAGATCACTCGAAACGCAAAATAAGAGCATATATCTATTTTTTAGACTCTTTAAACTCTGTTTGACTCAAACTTAAATGCCTCACAATGAGGTGTATCTGGGGATTTATAGGCTTGAACATGAGCTTTAACCTCAAAGATATAGATTCGGAGTAGAAATTCGACCATAGAAAATGAACAAGTGTCTAGACCAAAAGAATCATTCGTAAATCTACTAAGGGAAACAAGCATGAACAAAATTAGTAAAGACAAATAGTAAGGGACCCACAAGCCGTAGTGCAATCATTTTACAATCGAAGGTGAATACAATTTTATTCTCTTTTTTTACATGAGAAGAATAACTCGTACCCTCAAGAGCCAAATAGGTTCACAAATTTAACCATGAGGTGTCATCTTAAATTTAGGAATGATTATGGACAAACCCCATTATTAGTCAAAATCAGTATTTTCTTATATTATTTGAAAATCTTCAAAACTGAGTGGCTCACCAATGCTTCCAAATATGATAGGTGTAGGATGCCAAATAATTTTTAGTATAGGAATAAATAATTATTTCCAATCTCATAACAAGATCTAAAGTTGTGCACAATTTTTATTTGTTCTTCTCCTAATACATGATCATATTTGATTCTTCTAGCCAATATTACTAGCCTTAGATGAGGATCACCATCTTCAATTATTACTTTTGGAAATCATTGATTGGTTAATGGATAAAGTTAAATTCTTAGAATTGTATAATTTGGTGAGACCAAAAATTGAACCATCGAACTCCATATTTCTTTTTATAAACTTGGTTTGATCAAGTCAAAAAATTCTTGTATATCTAGAGGAAAACCTAGGTTGAAGATATTAGCACAATCTTCAAATTCAAACTAATAAAGGGTAATGTTATTAATTAACCCAAATTTACAACATTTAAAAAAAATCTTTTTGACAAGAATTGTCCATTGTGCTAGGAGAAATTGTGTGATTTGTACATCCATTTTTAATTCATATGTGATGGTGAAAGAGATGGGAGCTTCATGTAGTCCGAATAGCTTTAGAAATCTTTTCTCGTCTTCTAGGACAACAAATAATCTTTTGTAATGATGTTTTATAGAAGTTTATAAATATTTAAGCCACTTGTCCAACAAATAAACATCTATGATTAGTTGAATAATATGTGTAGGTAATTGAGGTAATATTGCCCCTTTTTGTCTATAGGGATTCCATCACCAATAATGATTGCAACAACTAGGTCTTTGTTCAGGTCATCTACTAGAGGATTTTTTACTCCTTTGATCCATTCTATATCAAATTCATATCCAAGGACCTCAAAATACCATCGATGTATCCTTCTACCATCGATGTATCCTTCCTTGGGCCATGTCTTTCTTAGGATTTTTTTCCTCAAATTTCTCATGGCCTAGCTATCAGTTCTTACTATGAAATTCTTAGGTTTAAGAAATATTTTGAATTTCTCAATTCTCTTTTTTACAACTAGAATTTCCTTTTCATAAATGTGATATCTAGATTCAATATCAGAAAAGGTACCTAATCTATACCCACATATCTCTTTATGTTCTATTAGGAATTCTTGTATTATAACTACAAACCACATATTATCAAAAGAATTTGTATATAGGATTGATGGCATACCTACCTTTGGTATTTGAAGTTCTGATAGATTTTTGCATATTTCTTTAATTTTTTTGAACTACCTCTATAGCCATTTTATCCCATCCATAAATTTTATCCTTCAAATTATCTTGTATCTTTTTTCTATCTTTTGTAAAATCTTCATAAAATGGTGAGATATAATTTACGCAACCAAAAAATATTTGAATTTGGTTTTTATCAGTTAAAATGTTAGGAAATTCATATACTCTTTGAAGCACATGGGGTTTTAGTTTTATTTTACCTTCATTCAAGTGAAGACCAAGGAAATCAATCTCAGATTTACCAATTTGCATTGTTTTGGTTGAAAGACAAATTCCATTTTTATTAATAGTTGCATATAGTTTTTCAAGGTGATTCAAATCCATGGGAATATTATTAGAGAAAACAATGATATCATCTATGTAAACTACACAAAAATATTTAATATGCCTTAAAGCTTGGTCTATTTGTCTCTGAAAATATGTTGGATTAGTGCAGAGACAAAAAGGCGTTATATTCCATTCATGAATTCCTTGAGGGACTGAAAAGGTAATTTTATACTTGTCTATTTCCTTCACCTTGATCTTCCAAAAACCATATTTGTAATCAAATTTTGAAAATAACTTTTTGTTAAAAACTGTTTTGATTAAATCAACACTAAATGATAGGATGTCATTTAGAGGCTTATAAATAATGCAAAATATTTTCTTTCCTCTTTCTTTCTTTGCTCTTTTGTTGGCCAAAACATTTGGGCATGAAAAGGGACTCTTTCTTTGTCTTATGAATCTACTTGTCAGCAATTCCTCAAGGTGTTCATCATTTTCTTTGATTTCCAAAGGGATCAATAAATAATTTGGCTCATGTGGGATAATAGACAAATATTTTGGCTTTATAAGTTAAATACACACAAGATAACTGAGAGGGGGGTGAATTAGTTGTGCATTAAAACTTCAAAAAACCTCATAAACATTTGTATCCACATCAACTAAATTAACCCTTAATCTATTAGAGTGATTTAGCATGAAATAAAATAACTAAAAATTGAAACAAAACAACACCATGCACAATAGAACATTGGATTTATGTGGAAAACTCAAGGAGGAAAAACCACGGTGAGGATTAGCTCACAATATAAAGTAATTGAAACACCAAATACAAAGGGCTCAATGCACAAAAGAAAGAAGGTCTCACTGCCAAAGGCTCAGTACCAGATTACAAAAAAGAAGAAAGAAGAGTGTTACAATGAGAAATCCATCTCAAAGCAATAGAAAAGATCCACCATAGCATCACCAACACATTCATAGCCTCTCTAAAGATTGTAGACACCTTATGCTCACTAATTCCAATAGTCTAACTAATTAAGCTTGCACTACACTTCACAACTCTAATATTTACATCACACACTTCACAACTTAATTCTTCATCAAATAAACACTTATTTAACCATATTCAACCTTGAAAATTTTCTCCAGGGTTGGTTATGCACCTCAACCATGAAAATTCAAATTAGGTTAGTACTAAGCATTCTCATGGTGGAAAGGAATGAAAGCAGACCACACCTTATCTTAACTTGGACCCAAATCAAACATATACATCATGCCACACTTCCACAAACACCAAAGAAAATCCATAATTAGTGTAGTAAACATCCAAGGTCAACCAAACCATTGTAAACACCATTAACATTTAAGTACATGCTTCCTCAACTCCAAAGACGACTCACAAACCACACAAAACTCTTGAATATAATCTAGAATATTCCACAAACACCTTGAAGTCCAAAAAATTCCTTCACAACAACTTTCACTTGAAGAATGTACACACTCAGTACACTCAAACAACCTTCCATACACTGTAACTCAAGAAACCAACTTCTAAAGCACCAAACCATGAACAAATTTGAATGTAGGTAGATATGAACCTTATCAATACACTTCCAAAACCACAAGACTAGAAACCAAACTACAAATAAATGCATAGCAAAACCATTTCTCCCAGACAACATTGCAACACATAGCTCACACACTAGTGAACACAACTTCTTTTGCACAATGATCCAAACCAAGAAATTCTGGATATAGAACCTCTAAACACCTCTAACCAACATATCCAAACTACACAAGTAGATCTTCAACCATGAAGAAATACAGAGTAAAACCAAAACACTACACTATACACCAGAACACCTTTGCAACACATGGTTTCCTCTTTTATCCAAATTTTCTCAAAAGCACTTGGAAATCAAGCACCAAAGACATACACTCATCATTTTCAATACTTCCTCATCATCACTAAACAAACTACAATTCAACTATACATCCATAGAAGCTTATCAAAGAAACACTAGAGGTTGACACCAATAGCACTTACTAATGACAGCATAATGAAACTAATCAAAGCATCATCATAGCTTCTCAACCATCATCAGTCATTAATGACAACACAAAAGTAGGCTTACAACAATATCCCCCAAGCTTATTGACATCAATGACAACACCAACTACTCATACGTGCAACAATCTCCCCCTTTTTTATTGATGACAACACATGATGTGAAAAACCAACCAAAAACAGCTTTAATCACCAACATCCTGCTCCATACCAACTTTCTCTTTCTTTATTTTCCTTTCTCTCCCTCAACTCCTTATTCACACTATTTTCTCTCCCATTCTCATATGATCTTTTTCACATTTATTTCTCTCCCTTTTACAACTAAAATTTTTTCACATTGTTTTTTCCTCCCCCTTTGACATCAATGGTAAAGGGAAACACAGTTGCATCTCTTTCTCCCTTTTACATCAAACATACATACTTTCTCTCTTTACTACTTTGCATACTCCCCCTTAAGAGCACACAATAAATTTTACCAACTAGCAACCATTGCACGTATCCTTTGACACAACTGAAAAAGGACAACACCAACTTGAACCAACACTAACTCCCTCTGACTATAAAAACCAACAAAGCACTACATAATCCCTCTGAGAGGTAGTCTCCAACATCAGTCCAGAGCAAAGAATGAATCTTAAAATCTAGTGGACTGATGTGTATCCTTATACATCTAGTTCAAAGGAGGGGTAATAACCCCTAACTTCTCCTAGAGATACTCAAAAGTATCCTTAGGAAGAGCCTTAGTGAATATATAAGCAACTTGATCCTTTGTAGGCACACACTCAAGCTTTACTTCATTCTCTACAACCTTCTCTCTCAAAAAGTGATACCGGATTGAGATATGTTTTTTCTTTGAGTGCATTACTAGATTATTTGAAATGTTAATGGCACGTTTATTGTCAAAAATGATAAAGATTGGTTCATCATATACAACTCTAATATCCTTCAAGGTTTGCCTTATCCATAAAAACTATGTGCAGCAAGATGTTGCAACAATATACTCTGCCTCTGTAGTAGATAAAGATACTAAATATTGCTTCTTGCTCAGCCAAGAAAGAATGCACTACCACTTGTACTTTTCTTGTCATCCACACAACCTGCCTAATCAGCGTCTGTATAAAAACTTAGAGAAAAAATAGTATCCTTTGGATACCACAAGCCATGTTTTGTAGTGCCCTTCAAGTATTTGAATATCCTCTTCACTACTGCAACATGTGACTCTTTAGGATCTTCTTGAAATCTATCCACAAGACAAACTGCATGCATAATATCTAGTCTAGTAGTATTTATATATAGCAGTCCTCCAATCATTGATCTATATTTGCTCTAGTCAGTCTTAAGAGATTCATCATTCTTACTTATCTTACAACCAGTAACCATAGGACTACATACCAGTTTAGAATCTTTCATTCCAAACTTATTCAACATTTCCTTGACATATTTTGATTATGAAATGAATATACCTTTCTCTATCTGATTAATTTGTAACCCAAGGAATAAATTCATCTCCCCAAACATATACATCTCAAAATATTTTTGCTTCTCTTCTACAAATTTATTGTACACATAGCTTCATTTCTTTCCAAATATTATATCATCAACATACACAACCATAATCAATATTTTCTCTTTTTCAACTTTGAAATAAATATTACTATATGTGGTACCTTTATTAAATCCTTGTTGTATCAAGTACCTATTCAACCTTGCATACCAAGCTTTGGGAGCTTGCTTGAATCTAAATAATGTCTTTTTTAATTTGCATACCATATCTATTTTGTCTGATAACTAAAATCATTTTGATTATTCAATGTATACTTCTTCTTCTAATTCACCATTCAAGAAAGCAGACTTCACATCCATCTGATATACTTTGAAATCTTTGTATGCTGCAAAATCCAAAAACATTTTGATAGCTTCCATTATTGCCACCGAAGCAAATGTCTCTTCAAAATTTATTCCTTCTACTTGTGAGTATCCCTTACACACAAGCCTTTCCTTGTTTCTTACCACCTCTCCATTCTCATTTAGTTTGTTCTGAAACACCCACTTAGTTCCAATCACATTCTTTTTCACTAGTCTTGGGACAAGTTCCCAAGTTTGGTTTTTTCTCAGTTTGCATTAGTTCTTCTTCCATAGCCTTGATTCAATATTTATCCTTGCATGCTTCAACCACTATTTTAGGTTCAACTTTAGAGAGTAAATATAGGTTTACATGTTCTTTAGTCATAGCCGCTTTTCTTCTTATCCATACACCCTTTCTTTTATCACCAATGGTCTGATCTTAAGAATGATTCTTTTGCACATACTTAGGGGTCTTAGGGATCCTTTCCAGAGCTTCTTCCTCTTCATTATGAACTTATTTATCCTTATCTTTATCTCTATCATTTTCTCTGCAAGATGACTCATATGATTCATATCCATCTATTACCATAGAATTCTTTTGTAAGTCTTCATCTACCTTGACATTTTCACTTTCAATGATCTTCTTCAATCTCTTGTTGTAGCACCGGTAAGCTTTGCTTCTTTTAGAATATCCAAGGAAGATACCTTCATCAAATCTTGTATCAAATTTTCCTAAGTTTTCTTCATCTCTTTTGATATATCACTTTATTCCAAACACTCTAAACTATTTGACAGTAGGAGTCCTTCCATACCAAAACTCATAGGGATTCTTTGCACTATTTACTCTTGCTTGAACTCTGTTAAGAATGTAGACAACAATATGGATTGCTTCTCTCCAGTATACTTCCGATAGGTTTTCCTCTTTCATCATTGTTCTTGTAGCTTCTTGAATAGTCCTATTCTTTATTTCAATCACTCCATTCTACTGAGGAGTCCTAGGGGCAAAATGCCTCCTTATCCCATGATTCTCACAAAAACTGTTAAACTCATTGGAGGTGAATTCTCCACCTTTGTCAAACCTCAAACGCTTGATTTTCATATCCATTTCATTCTCAACCATAGCATTGAATTATTTAAACTTATCTAGATCTTTTAATTTTTCTTTGAGAAAAGTAACCCATGTCATTCTAGAATAATCATCAATCAATAGAATGAAATACATGTCACCTTGAAAACTTCTTACTTTGGTAGGACTACAAAGATCCATATGCACCAACTCCAATAGTCTAGTAGTAGATTATTCTTTGAATTTGAAACTTCTTCTTACTTTCTTCCCATTTGGCATTCCTTGTAGACAACATTAATGGGCTTTATAATCCTTGGCAGATCTCTCACAACTTGAACTAAACTGATCCTCACTAGGCTATCAAAATTAATATGACACATCCTTCTATTCCATAGCCAACTTTCATTAATCTGAGTCACAAAGCAATGACCATCAACACCTTTAAGCTAATAAGAATTTCCATACATCTTTCTTCCAAAAGCAGCCACACTTTTGGAGATTTTTAATCTCACATCCATCATCCTAAAACATAAGATTATATCATTTTCTACACATTTTTCTAACACTTAAAATGTTATGTCTCAAACCCTTAACATAAAGAACATCATCTACATTATGCTTACCATCAAAACTAATAGAACCTTTTCCACATATCTTAGCAGATGTATCATCACCAAACTTAACTAGACCTCCATATTTCTCAAGTTTAAAAAACTTACTTTTATCACTAGTCATATGATTTGAGCATCCACTGTCAATAATTCAGTAATTCTTCTCCTTTCTAGCATGAAGAGCAATCACCATAGCATTGTGACCTATTTCCAAAGAACTTTCCTTCACACATCTCTTAGAGTTAGCAGAATTATTTTCATCTTTAATAAATATGAACAAGAATTCACTATCTTCATCATCCCCATAGTCAGATTCATCATCAAATATACTGGCATCTTTTGCAACATAATAAATTTTCTTGATTGCTTTACCTTTCTTTTCTTTGTTATTGTCATTAATAGCTTTGTTTGGACATCTTGAAGCATAATGACCTATCTTACCACAACTAAAACATTTTAAAGGTAGCTTACCTATGTATTTATTAGTACCCTTTTTCATTTTCCTCATAAATTTTGTGTCTACATCATCAAGATCCTCCTTATCTAATTCCTCGGTCTTCACTGATTTTCTAGCCTTAAAAGCAGTCTCAACTTTTGTATTACTTGTACCAAATTCTCTCATTTCAAAAGTAGATAAACCACCATACAATTTATCTCTAAATTATTTTCTTAAATCCTTAACCTCCTCAATAGCATAAAATTTATGACTATAAGATTTAGGAAGAGTTGTCAATACCTTCTTTACCACTTCTTCTTCAATACTTCCACTAAAACCTTTGATGGAATTGAAAAATTCATCCACCTTTTGCATGTAGCTTGTAATTTTTTTCATCTTCATACATTCATAGGTTCTCAAATGTGATCTTTAGATTCTACATCTTAGCTTTCTTGACCTTATCATCACCTTCATAAATACTTTCCAAATTTGTCCAGATCTCTTGTAATCACCTGCACAAATTAGTTTGAGACAACTTAAAATTCAAAGGGAGAATGCTCTCCACCCTACCATATGGGTCATAAAGCCCATAAGGCTCTTACCATCCCCCAAGCCAAGAGATCAACCAAGAATGGGTATACTTAGCACAAACTCTCAAACACACCCAAACCACAATGGGCTTCACCAAAACACAAAGTCAAACAAACCCAAAACCGTAGCATGGTTTCCCAAGAAAACACAAAGTCACAATAATATGGGTTTTCCAAAATATAAAATAGATCACACGATGTATATTAGTCCCATAAAAGAGAATAAAAAAATGCTCACCATCTTTCCATAGCAGTAAGAAGGCCTACCTCAAAGCCTCAAAGTTGGCCGTTCCTTATGGTTCTATAACTTCTTCCTCTCCATTTCCCTTAATTTCTTTCTCTTCCTTCCAAAATATCTCCCAAAAAAAAAAGGCTCCCTTTTACTTGGTTGAGGGGCATTTTAAATAAAAGAAAACCTAAAAGAAATATTATTTTATCACCCTCGAGATCCTCCACAAGGCAAGTCCAGGTTCTCATTCTGGGTGCACTCAACTACCTTAGGTAATGAACTGAACATAAATTTAATTCCCTCAACAATTTGGGGTGAACAAAAATTTATTTCACTCAACAACTTGGGGTGCACAAAAATTCAATTCACAAGAGGAAATGAGTACACTTAGACACCTAGTTAGATGGCCCTTTGCCCTCCCTCAAACACTTAGGTGATGAGAAATTAGAGGGATAGTCAAATTCCCATTTCTCTATGGGGTGAATGGGGATGGATGGTTATGGTTCATGGTTGATCTCTTGTTTCCCTATTGGCCAATTTGAAAAGAAACCTGCACACTGAATGCACACATTAGCCATATTGAAAAATAGATATCAAGACATTAATAATAGAATATTTGAATTTACAAATAAAATAACTTTGATCATAAATATCATCTCAACATAATAATCACACATCATTTAATATTACCTCATGATTAGCTCCAATATGTCTTTCTCGAGTACCAATAAGGATGCTTCATATCATCTCTCCATAATTTCATGCTCATGTGAACTTAAAACTTAACTTAGTCTAATACCAATATGAACATTTCATAATTATACTAAATAGTGACATTATCCAATTCATAAAAATAATTTAATACAATACTAATATAAACATTATATCCAATTCATCAAAATAATTCAATACAATACACCTACCTATCCGAACAGCTCCATGCACCGAGCACCTTCCCTATGAAAAGGTTAGTATCTACACAAATAATATATATATGAATTTAATTCCCAACATCAAATAATATTATTGGACTACGATAAATTCTAAAAAAATCATCTCATTACAATTTTCTATGGACTATGGACTAGCATTTCCATTTGTATCAAAATTCAATTTGGTTCAACCATTATCAAGGAATTCTTTGTCAAGAAAATGTAATCATGTAAACCCAATCAGGTTGAGCCTAACATTACCAATATTTTATACAGATTTACTTTACTTTTAAATTACTTATGCTGGCAAGACTTGGGCTTTTTACTTGTATTGATTCATTCAACATTAATGGAGTATCTATTGGTCCAAACAATATTTACCTATGTCATATAAGAATATAAACAATTATTTGAAGTGGCTAAAACAAACACCATCATTAAGTACTCATAGCATAATCCAAGATTTTGAAAAATAGCAGGACCTTACATCTCTCTAGAAAATTTTAAACTCATAACTTTCACAAGTTTGGTATTAGGAAGACCACTTAAAAGAGCATACCTTGCTTTAACATTGTTCTCATAGGCCTTGATCTCATCATCATTCTTCGGACCACCAGCAAGCATAGTAAATCTAGTCTCAACAGACTTCCAAACTCCAAATCCAAGAGATATTAGGAAACCTTCCATCATTGTCTTCCAGAAACCATAGTCTAATCCATCAAACAAAGGAGTATTCCTCTTGTATCCCTGATCTACCTAAAGTAATTAAGCTTTCTTCCAAGGAACCAAGCTCTGATATCAATTGTTGAATGCACACAAGAAAACTGAGAGGGGGGTGAATCAATTGTACATTAAATATTCAAAAACCCTCATAAACATTCAAATTCACATCAACTAAACTAACCCTTAATCTATTAGAATGATCTAGCATGAAAGAAAACAACTAAAAACTGAAACACAACAATACCATGCATAATATAACACCATATTTATGTGGAAAACCCAACGAGGTAAAAACCACGATGAGGATTAGCTCACAATATAAAGTAATTGCAACACCAAATACAAAAAAACTCACTATTGGAGGGCTCACTTCCCAAAAGAAAGAAGGGATCACTAACAAAGGATCACTAGCAGATTACAAAAAAGAAGAAAGAAGAGTGTTACCATGAGAAATCCATCTCAATATAATATAAAAGATCCACCACAACATCACCAGCACATTCGCAGCCTCTCTAAAGATTGTAGACACCTTCTGCTCACTGCTTCCAGTAGTCTAACTCATTAAACTTGCACTACATTTCAAAAATTCACACTTCACAACTCTAGAATTTGCATCACAAACTTCACGACTTAATTATTCATGAACTCAACACTTATTTATACCATCTTCAACCTTGAAAGCTTTCTCCAAGGTCGACTATGCAACTCAACTATGCAAATTCAAATTAGGTCAGCACTAAGCATTCCCATGGTGGAAAGGAATGAAAGCATACCACACCTTATCTTAACTTAGACCCAAATCAAACATATACATCATGCCACACTTCCACAAACACCGAATTAAATCCACAATTAGTGTAAACACCCAAGGTCGGTTGAACCAGTGTAAACACCATTAACATTTAAGTACACGCTTTCTCAAATTTAAATATGATTCAAAGACCACACACAACACTTGAATACAATTTGGAATATTCCATAAACACTTTGAATTCCAACAAAATCCTTTGCAACAACTTCCATTTGAAGAATGTACACACCTAGTACACTCAAACAACCTTCTATATGTTGTAGCTCAAGAAACCAAATTTTGAAGACCAAACCATGAACAAATTTGACTATAGGTAGATATGAACCTTATCAATACAATTCTAGAATCACAAGACCAAAAACCAAACTACAGAGAAATGTGTAGAAAAAACATTTATCCCAGATAGTATTGTAACACACTGTGAACACAACTTCTTCTGCACAATGATCCAAACCAATAAATTTTGGATATATAACCTCTAAAAACCTCTAACCAACATATTTTAACCACACAAGTAGATCTTAAACCATGAAGAAATGTAGAGAAAAACCAGAACACCACATTGTACAGCAGAACACCTCTGTAACACACTATTTCCTCTTTTATTCAATTTTTCTCAAAATCACTTGAAAACCAAGCACCAGAGACATACACTCATCATCTTCAATACTTCCTCATCATCACTAAACCAACTAAAATTCAACTATTCATCCATAGAATCTTATCAAAGAAACACTAGAGGTTGACACCAGTAACACTTACTAATGACAACATAATGAAACTAATCAAAACATCAACATAGCTTCTCAATCATAATCGGTTATTAATGACAACACAAACATAAGCTTGCAACAATCTCCCCCAAGCTTGTTGACATCAATGACTACACCAACTACTCATCCTTGCAACATTATTTTTATCTCACATTATTCTTGATCTTTGGTCCAAAAATTTTATAGATTAATGTTGCAACATTATTTCTCAAATATTTCTTTAATTTTACAAAATGAATCCTTTTGTCCTATTTTTGCAAGATGTTCCAAAATTTCATTGATCCATTCTTTTCCTTTTGTCTTCTCTTTTTATCCTCTAGTCTATATGTAACCAAATTAAGAATAGGAATTTTTTTATTGTTCATCATTATGTTTTAGAGACATTTAATTTTTTCTAAGGATAAATGGTTCAAATTTTATAAGGTAAATAAATCCAAGTAATATGTCACTATCCATTCCATTGAATTTTGAAAAATAAATAACAAACATCTTACCGTTTATTCTTATATGAACATCTTGTGCATACCTTCCAATTTCTAGCTTTTTTCCTATAATTGAATGGGCCTTTGGTATCTCAAGTCTTGGTTTCTAGAATTGCTTTAGTTTTTGCAAAATATCTTGTCGATCTTGAATCAATAAAATCATCATATTCCAATGGTTTATATCTTAGAAAATATGGTGTAGTTTTGAGATAGACATTATTATTTGTAAGATAAATAGAAAATGATTTTTCTACTATAGATTAGGCTTCTAATTTAGATTATGATGAAGAATTTTTCTCTTCTTTAAACAATACATCATTTTTTCTCTAACAAAAAACCCTATAGGTTTATCCTAATCGAATATTGTGGAGCTTTTTCAACCCCGAATATAGGGACATCACCAATTCACTTAAGTGAGTGTTCATATCCTCTACAATATCCTTCTTGGAGTATCATCACTCTACGTTTCCTATACTATTTATTTTAGCGTAGATTATTTCTTAATATAATTAGCTCACTAAAGTGGGGGAAAAATGTAGTGTCAAAAATTGCATACTGGTGCAATTTCACATATGTTTTAAACCCGCCTTAGCCTAATATTTAATAATAAATTTATCCGTTCTTATATGAAAATATTTATCTTACACTGGAAAAACACAAGATGTTAAAGAATGTGTGCTCAATTTTAGTAGAATTATCCTGGACACTAGCATGAAACATGGACGTCTGCACAATGTGCTAGCATCTAGTGTATTTTCAAAATTCAAAAGCATACTTTCCACATGGCTGACTTATGATGCATGTTGTAATTCTTGAACGAGAAAGTAACACATCTTCCCTCTCTTTTAAGAAAATGAAACTCTCTCCTTTACCATTTTTTAAGGTCTTTTTGCAAGTTTTACACATAGCTTTTAACTCTCCTACCTTGGGGAAACTTTGCTAAAATGTTCAACAACCATTGCAAGTTCTCTCAAAATATTTCTTGTTCTCATTTCCTTCCTCTCGTATGACAATAAGGACCTCCCAAAACGTAGAGCTTCATTGCTACATTTTGACATCCATTGAAAGAAAAATCTTGACTGTTGGTAATCTCTTTTTTTCTAATTTATTGCAAGATAATTTGTTTCATACAAGAACAAATGTATTTATCATTTTATCAAATTATATTAGCATGCAATGGTGGTTTTCCTCGTAGACCAGGGTGGAAACCATTATCAATAATTATCATTTTATCTATATTTTCTTTTAGTCCTTAATGTAATTGGGATTCAAAATATTTTTATCATCTATCTCTCTTTGGTTGTTTGTGGAGGTTGAAGTACCAAAATGAAGGTTTGACTGAGACAAGCCCCTAAATAGCCCCAACATTTTTTCTCATCTCTGTGTGTGTAGGTTAGAAGGATTTAAACATTTAAATCAAACATTTTGGAAATTTTTAGAGTCATTGTTAAAGGACAACAATTTTTCGCGAAGACATCAATGCTACATGCTAGCATCTCGGACAAAGAGCTTCTATGTGATAGGTTCCTTTGAGCCTATTTTTTGTTTTCACTAGGAAATAAATTTTATTTACCTCAACATTTCTTAAAAAAATATATATTTCCTCTATAGTTCTAGTTTTAAAATAAATTTAAATCTCTATTTTTGTCAATTTTCCTAATTTTTTGTTTGCTTATAAGCACTTTATTTTCCTTTGAATTAATTCAAGAGTTTGATTCATATAAAATTTCTTTTTACTGTGTCAAATTCCCACCATTGCACTTACAACTCTTTTTTATGTCTGATATGTTTTTATATTTCCAATGTAGGAGGCCCAAATTTTGGAAGCCATATCTTTTGATCTACTATACTATTGGGTCCCCTTTTCTTAGTTGTAGAACTTGAAAAATATACATAATAGGAATCCCTAGAAGCGATGCCAAACAAATTGGGTTTTTTATTTTTCCCAAAAATAAAATCTATAGCCTAGAAATTGAGTTTTTGTCTTTCCTAGTCCAAAGACTACATTATTTTTTTACTCAACACTAGGAGCAAGGTTGAGGAACCTTTCCTAGTATTTGAGAGGTGTGAATAAATTTTCCTATTCAATTGTATAACTTGAGAATTGTTGCCAACCAATCATGTAACTGATTTTTGGTTTTCTTTGTAGTGCACACATATAGTCTAGATGAGCATACATTCTTAGGCATCGATCAACATGCAATTGGAATGTATCTATTTTGGATGTATGTTTGTATTACTATTCAACCAAAGAGCTTGGGATTTCAAAAGGTTCCTTCTACAAGTGATTTTTTAGGGTTTATAACCTATTGATGTGTAGGTTTCGATGGATAATGTTGAGTTTCCTTCTAGAAAGTGAAATCAATGCTCTCCCTTGGAATAATTAAACCTCTTAGGATAGGAAGCCGCATATAGGTGGTATATAATTTTTCTACCAAGTTACATTAGAATATGTCAAAGCTCAAACCCTGGGACACAAGAGCATGTGATAGTGGTTGGCACTACCAAGGGTGGGTCTAAGTCATTGCATATAGGTGATTCCATTCAACTAGATATTTTGATGGAAGATTATCATATAGAGAGGTAGGTGAAAAGCTATGTTTTCTTAGTGACTTCTTTGCTCTATGTTTTCTTCTTCTAGGGTCATGAAGAAAATAATAACACCATGATGCCTTGAACCTAAATATATTTATCTAATGATAGGAAACATGAGATTTATCCATAACACTTTGATACCAATGATCTAAATTTTGTATGAGATTGGAGGAAAATTTTACTTTTAGGAAAAATTGTAGCTAATCTAATAGAAATATATTTTCTTTCAAGAGAAATATTGAATTGAAAAAGTGTTATATAATTCCATAGTTGGAGAAAGAAGAGACATGACAAATGCATGAATAATATTATCGTGTATTCAATGATGTTGTATGTGTACAAATTATATATAGAGGTTATGTTGGGAAGGAAGGTCACATAATTAGCCAATAAGAGGTTGAGTACACTTGATTTTTCAAGTCATATTGAATTACAATAATGGTAGTTCTATAATCCCGTATGCATAGACATATAAGAGGCTATATTCTACATTGTGAGATAGAAGCTCTCTACTTAAACTATGTATAGATTTTTTACTTATATAGTGGCCATCAACTAGGTCTTTACATAAAGGGTTTAAATATGTCATGTGGGTATGTTTCACTTTATATGTGTACATGAGTGAGTGACAAATGTTAAAGCTATAAGGTGCTAGTTGGATGGTTGTCCTATGTGGCTTTGTACATTTCCAAGTAAATGAAGTATATGGTGTCAAACCAACATGTTGAAGTAGATGAATGTGCACCCATGTGTAATTTGTACATATTCTCTAGTAGAGTTATATGATCTACATATGTTGTTGTTGAATCTTTAAGTAAAAACACATGGAGATAAGTGGAAGATAAATTTTAGAACCAAGAATGGACTATGTGAGCAGCTAGTCATGCTCTTTTACATGACAAATGTGCTAAGAACCTTTATGAGGATAATGAATGAAATTAAAGAATATTTCTTGGGTAATTTTTTTCCATATATTTGGATGATATTTCAATGTTTAGAAAGACTAGAGTGCAGAATCTTAAACATATTTGGAAAGTTTTGATATAATCAAGAAAGGAAAAGTTGTGTATTAACCCAAAGAGGTGGAATTTTATACAAAAGGAGATAGTATACATGAGATTTGTAATATATCAATATGCTTTGAGTGTGGATACAAACAAGATGATGATAATTACTGAGTGGGTAGTGATTTCACACTTGATTGTAGCATGTATATTTCCAATAAGTTGATCATTTGAGAATATTATCTCACGATATCTCATTTATCTTCTATCTATTTTTGTTGAGTTATCATGATTATTTTAGTTATTTTCATATGGATTGCATGAATAAAATACCTTTCATAAGACCCTCTATCTATGATTGAATCACTTTAAATCATGTTTGGATATCCTCTTTGACTAATGACATGCCTCTTGTATTTAAATATAATGAACATCGAGAACTTAGAAAAATAATTTATCAAAATCTCCAAAGTAAATTATATTTGATATTCCTAGATTATACAATGAAGTTAAAATTATGTTATATCTATTTTTGTTGTGTTATCATGAGTATTTAATTTATTTGTATATGGGTTGCATGAATAAACTATCTTTCATCAAACCCTCTATTCATGGTTGCATCACTTCAATTCATGTTTGGATATCCTCTATGACTAATGACATGAATCTTGTATTTAAATATAATGAAAATAAATCATTGTATAGGAGTGAATTTGCACCCCTAATTAAAATTCCCCTTTTACCCCTCTCCACTTTAGAAAACCAAAGATGGAGGCAAAATTCCACCTAAGCCCGTTGCCTTTGTTCCACTTGGCACCTGTTTTGTGCGTCAAGAGAGGAATAACTGCCAGGGACGCCCGCATGGTGCACAGACATCTGTGTGGTGTGCTTACATCCCTGATAGATTCCCGCATCTAGAACCTGTAGAGGCATTACAATCCCCCTTGGGAGTCGAATTGTAACACCCTCTTTGGCTGACTGACTCGAATATGGTCGTTTTCTTCACCCTTTCCTTCAAATTCACTCACCTTCGATCATTTTAGGGTTGGTTGATCTCTTCAAATCCTTTCTACATCCTCTATAATCTCTTCATAAGCTCCAAGAAACTTCTTCACAAACACTTTACACTCCATAGCAGCAACATCAACACTCCATCACTTCAATAGAGCAAGTGTGGAACAAACACCATTGCAACAGAGGCTTGAGTTCCTCTCATTTTCTCCACCACTAGCCTTGAGCACTTTGGGCAGAGGTGGTAAGCTTTCACTCCTCTCCTCTATTATTTGGTTGAGTAGAATAACACTATTTTGTAGTGCTTTAGTGCTCTTTACTTTACTTTCTGCTTTTCTCTCTATCTATCTGGTTGTCCATGGAGGTGGGAACACCAAAATGGTAGTTTGACTGAGACAAACCCCTATACAACCCCAACACTTTCTCTCTATCTCTCTTGTGTGCAGGTATTGAAGGAATTCATGTGTTGGAGGCTTCATCACTCACATAGTTGTAAGTGTTTCCTTTCCCTTCTTCTCCTTGTCTTTATCATTTCTATTTCAGTCTATTTCAGCTTTATCATATTTTGTCATTCTAGAAGTTCTCAGTAATCGGATTGTTAGTAGTCACTTAGTTGTTTTTTGAGATAAACTCACTTTATGGTCTGTACGAGATGCCAACGCGTCATGCTATCATCTGTGTTCTGCACTATCGTCCTTTGGCTGAGAGCTTGTCAGTTTGTCCAGAGAATCTTTGACTTGCTCTTTCTAATTCTAGAACTCTTGCTGATGTTCTTTGAGGTAGTTTAGGGAAGTTCTCCCCGTGAAGCTCTCTGAGTGAAGAGAAATCGTGAGTAGTGAACCCCTCTTCTCTACATTTTGGTGAACCTGACGTAAAGAACGTCTTTTTTGAAAACTAGGAATTTATTTACCCTTACTTGGTGGGGTCATAAATTTTGACTCTGTGCTCGAAATTCAAAACTGTTTGCACCATTGGAAAGGCTTCTAGAGAACTAGTTCAATCCCTAAAATATAAGTGCCTTTGGCAATTGAATTTTAGGGACCGACGCAAGTTTTGACCCCAAATTCTGCTCCGAAGACCTCTAAAAATGCAAATTACTAGAACATAGAAAATACCGAAAAAATCGTAATGAATTTAATATCTTCTTTTACTAGTTTTGTATCTAATTTTGTTCAAAATTTTAATGATATTCCATTTCATGCATGTGATAGTGACTTGGCTTTTCCCATGTCACTTTGTAGCTTTGATCCTTGTCATGAAATTCCTTCTACTTTGGAGGATATTTTGTTGCAAGAAGATGAAATCATTGATACCTTTCAAAATTTTATTCTACCACGTATTCATTCCAATGCACTCTCTTGTAGAGATGATGCATTTGTGAATGAAAAATCTCCCACTCTTTCTAATGCACTCTCTTCTAGGGATGTTTCATTTGTGAATGATGAATTTCTTATCTATCCTAATGCACTCTCCTCTAGAGATGATGCATTAGTGCATGATGAATCTCCTTCCACATTTGATCCTATTTGGATCAATGTCGAGAATATGTCTTCAAATAATTATTCTACTAATTGTGATGATTCTATAAATGTAATCTATGTCTCTGCTACCCGTAAAAGGCCTAAGAGATCGGTCATTTATGTGACTCCAGCTGGTCCTTCTCCTAAAAGGGTTTGTTCTATCAATGGTGTTCCATTTCATGGTGATTCCCTTGATCTCTCTAAGGCTCCCTCTTATAGAGTGGTAGATCATACCTATGATACTAGAATAAATAAACAACTAAGACTTCCTCAAACACCTAAACCTACAACTAAAGCATCCAGTGATTATGATCTTGTCGAGCAACCTTGGGTTACTCCGGCTAAGATCTCACTGTGGGACTTGCTTCAATCTGCTTCAATTTATCAAGGTATTCTTTAGGAATCCTTGCAAAATATCCTCTTGCCTTCTTCCACTAGGCCGACAAATGTTGATGCATTTTTAGCATATATTCGTGTAGATTTGCTGAATATTACGTTCTATTTGTAGGAGATCCCGCCTCTAGAAGTACAAAAGCAAGCAAACCCTCTAATGATTATAGTTAATATTAATAAGATTTGAATTAGACGTACTCTCATTGATGCTGGTTTGGTGCTTAACGTATTCAGTATTGATCTATTGCCTAAGATTACTATTGATTTATCTTCTCTTAATGCTTCTTTTGTCATCATTTATGGGTTCAATAATGTTAGGAGACAAGCTCTAGGTTCAATAGTATTACCTTTGCAGCTTGGACCTATTACTATACCCACTCTTGTATATGTTATGTCAGAGAAGTTACCTTATAATCTCCTTCTTGGTAGACCATGGATTCATGTTATGGGTGCAGTCCCATCTATCTTGCATAAATCTATTAAGTTCATTTGTAATAATCGAGTAGTCATAGTCAAGGCTGACCCTGAGGCTATGCACTTATGTGAGATGGAAGTTGTTGGTCAGGATTCGGTTGTGCCTACTCTTATTCCTTCAATATCTTCCAATGTGTCGATGTTTACTCCAGCAATACCTACTACAAAGGGTACTCTTGAAATAAATGTCCTTGAGGAAGATCCTTTTGAAGTAGGAAACCTTAAGTTTGTTCCTTCTATCTCTTCTCAAAGGAGTGCATGTCTTGGTGATGATTGGGGTCCTTTAGACTTTACAGATTCCTTCATTCAAGAATATAAAGTTAACCTGATCCACTTAGACCCTTCGATAACATCATTCACACCCACTATCAAAGATGATCAGTCTTTTGTATCTCGGGATAATGTGAATGTGAATTGTAATGTTCTTAGTGTTGATCCTCCTTCTGAGGAGAATGATTACACCTCTACTAAAGAGGATAATGTTGGTATTCCTAGTAAAGAGGATGATGGTAATCTTATAGAAGAGAATGTTCCCCCTTGCTAGAATAATACTCTTTATGTAGATCCTCCCTCTTCCCAAGATTTGCAAGCACGTTATGGTCTCAGCTTTAAGCTTGTATCTAAATATGGTTATGAGCATAAATGTTGTGGGCATAATGAACAAGGCATTCAAGTCCCTATATAATTTTCACCTCGCAAGCATAATCTAGGGCTTAGTTTCTTGAATAAACAATGTAAGAAGAAACCATGGTTTAATGTTGACGTGATGTCCGCTCAACCTCATTCTTGTGGATTGGTCTATCCTCCTTTGTCTTTTTTCTTCATATCTACTTCTAGTGAGAATTCAAACCTTTCTCTACAAGAGAAAGGGTTACTTCCTACTCCTCATCCTTTGTCTGAACAAGAGCGTATTTTGTTGTGGCTTCTTAAAGCCTTCTTGATTACTCTTCTTCTCCTACATGTAAGAAATTTCATGAACATGACAAGGAAAAACATTTCTTTTATGCATATCATTGAGTTTCTGGCCATTCCACTAGTGAATGTAAGCCCTTGAAGGACAAAATAAAACAACTTCATGATTCAGGTGCCATCACTCATTGATTTGTTGATGCACCTGCCTCTTCTTCACATGACTAGTGATATCAAGGTTTACCTCTATCCTGTACAATCCAAGTATCTTGCGTGGTTCTCCTCCCCTTTATGTTGGGGCAGTGATAACTTATTTTGAAGATGTACATCCTTCTAACGGACCCCCTCTATGTCTTTCAAATGTAGCATCCCTTAAGTGGACCTTCTTCATTTTGAAGGGACCCCTTTGAAATCTTTTCTCTCGAATGAATTCCATGGCATCTAGCTTGGGGGCATCCCGACTAGACTCACTTCATATCTTGGCGTCTAGCTTGGGGTAGCCCGACTAGAACCGCTTCACATCTTGGTGTCTAGCTTGGGGGTAGCCCAACTAGACCTATTTCACATCTGTGCATCTAGCTTGGGGGAAGCCTGACTAGACCTCGCTTTTCAAATTGTGTGTCCCTTGAGTGAACCCCTCCTTTTGAAAGGTTTTTGAGCGACCCCTTTGAAATTCTTTCAACCTAACGATGGTCTGTGTGACTATCTACTCAATGATACAGGGTTTCCTCCTCGAGAGGGGATTGCTTTTATCACTTTTACTCATTGATACGAGTTCTCCTCCTTGAGAAGGGACTTCTTCTATCACTTTTACTCAGTGATACGGGTTTTCCTCCTCAAGCGAGGATTGCTTTTATCACTTTTACTCAGTGATACGGGTTTTCCTCCCCGAGCGGGGATTACTTTTATCACTTTTACTCTACGGTACGGGTTTTCCTCCTTGGGCGAGGATTGCTTTTATCACTTTTACTCTGTGATACGGGTTTTCCTCCTCGAGCAGGGATTTCTTTTATCACTTTTACTCTGTGATACGGGTTTTCCTCCTGGAGTGTGGATTGCTTTTATCACTCTTGCATTCATTTCTATCTTTATCTTCTCAATTGTATATACCGGATCAAAGATCAACATCTTCTTCATCCTGAGTATATGCTCTTTCTTTAGCTTCATATTTCTATAGAACTATGACGTCCTCTTTTGACCCTACACTCTCGAGTTCGCCAGATCGCAGTCTTCTTCCTCGATGATTCAGGTATACATTTCTAACTAGGTACTACTTCTTCAATCTACTTTACCGAAGCACTCATTAGTATTTGTGCTAGAAAAAGTGGGGGAAAAATGTATAGGAGTGAATTTTCATCCCTAATGCCAATTCCCATTTTACCCCTCTCCACTTTAGAAAACCAAAGACAGAGGAAAAATTCCACTTAAGCATGTTGCCTCTGCTCCACTTGGCACATGTTTTGTGTATCAGCAGAGGAATAACTGTCAAGGACGCCCGCGCAGCGCACAGATGTCTGCATGGCGCACCTACATCCTTGATAGATTCTCATGGCTAGAACCTATAGAGACATTACAATCCCCCTTGGGAGTCGAATTGTAACACCCTCCTCGACCGACCGACTTGAATATGGTCATTTTCTTCACCCTTTCCTTCAAATTCACTCACCTTCATTCATTTTAGGGCTAGTTGATCTCTTCACATCCTTTCTGCATCCTCTACAATCTCTTCATAAGATCCAAGCAGCTTCTTCACAAAAAATTTACACTTTATAGCAGCAACATCATCACTCCATCACTTCAGTAGAGCAAGTGTGGAACAAACACCATTGCAGCAAAGGCTTGAGTTTCTCTCATTTTCTCCACCACTAGCCTTGAGCGCTTTGGGTGGAGGTGGTAAGCTTTCACACCTCTCCTCTATTATTTGGTTGAATAGCATTACACTGTTTTGTAATTATTTAGTGCTCTTTACTTTACTTTCTACTTTTCTCTCTATCTATCTGGTTGTCTGTGGAGGTGGGAACACCAAAACGGGGGTTTGACTAAGGCAAACCCCTATACAACCCCAACACTTTCTCTCTCTCTCTCTC
This sequence comes from Sequoiadendron giganteum, assembly GCA_007115665.2. Classification (NCBI taxonomy): domain Eukaryota; kingdom Viridiplantae; phylum Streptophyta; class Pinopsida; order Cupressales; family Cupressaceae; genus Sequoiadendron; species Sequoiadendron giganteum. The sequence goes on along the minus strand of CM021110.1, from coordinate 237,820,763 downwards.
TTATGTGTAGGTATTGAAGGAATTCACATGTTGGAGGCTTCATCACTCACATGGTTGTAAGTGTTTCCTTTCCCTTCTTCTCCTTGTTTTTATCATTTCTATTTCAGTCTATTTCAGCTTTATCACATTCTATCATTCTAGAAGTTCTCAATAATTGGATTGCTAGTAGTCACTTAGTTATTTTTTGAGACAAACTCGCTTTCTGGTATGTACAACACACCAGTAGGCTGCGTTGTTGTCTATGTTCTACATTGTCGTCCTTTGGCCGAGAGCTTGTCAGTTTGTCCAAAGAATCTCTATGACTTTCTCTTTCTGATTCTAGAACTCTCACCGTTGTTCTTTGAGTTAGTTTAGGGTAGTTCACCTCGTGAGGATTTTTGAGTGAAGAGAAATCATGAGTAGCGAATCCCCCTTCTCTTCTATCTATTTTTGTTGAGTTATCATGATTATTTTAGTTATGTGCATATGGATTGCATGAATAAAATACCTTTCATAAAACCCTCTATCTATGATTGCATCACTTTAAATCATGTTTGGATATCCTCTTTGACTAATGACATGCCTCTTGTATTTAAATATAATGAACATTGAGAACTTAAAATTTTTTTTATCAAAATCTCCAAATTACATTGTACTTGATATTCCTATATTATACAATGAAGTTAAAATTATGTTCTATCTATTTTTGTTGTGTTATCATGAGTATTTAATTTATTTGTATATGGGTTGCATGAATAAACTATCTTTCATCAAACCCTTTGTTCATGGTTGCATCACTTCAATTCATGTTTGGATATCCTCTATGAATAATGACATGAAGATTGTATTTAAATATAATAAACATAAATCGCTTTAAAAAAATAAGTTATCAAAATCTCCATAATAAATTATACTTGATATTCTTAGAATATACAATGAAGTGACAAGTATCTTATATCTTCTTTTTTTGTGTTATCAATGAGTATTTTAGTTATTTGTATATAGGTTGCATGAATAAACTACCTTTCATTAGACCCTCTATCCATTATTGTATCACTTTAATTCATTTTTGGATATTGTCTATGACTATTGGCATGCCTCTAGTATTTAAATATATTGAACATCAAGAAATTTAAAAAATAAGTTTTAAAAATATCCATAACAAATTATACTTGAGATTCCTCAACTATAAAATGAAGTGGAAAGTGCCATACTATTATTAAAGATTTTAAATATGGTATTGGAATTAATGTGTCTCAACCTTTTCAAAAAATTGATTTAATTATTTTACTATTTAACATTTTCTTGTAAATTATATGACATTTTAATTCTATTTTATTTAATATTTGTGCTCCACCTCAAATGTGCTGTTGGTTTTATGTAAGGAATCTACTACCATGTGTACTTTTTTGATGAGTTGTATCTCATCATAAGAAGGATAAATACAACAAATTTGGAGTGCCCCTATTTTGTTGGATTCTATGACAAGTTATGATGATGTATTATGACATGTAAGAGATGAAAATAGGAATTACTTTGGAATCATGACCAAATATGATAGGATTTATTATTTTCATATGGTCCTTGTTTTGGATAGGGTATTCTAACAAGTTGGATGCTCATTGAGTGGGTTGAATCAATAGTTATAGATGAATTATTGATTTACTATTTTTAGAACTGACATGGAATCTTCATGGGTGGCATTAAAAAATATGGCCGAGTTGGGTACCATATTTGGAGATTTTTTTAACATGGTGTAGGAGAGTAATTTAGAACTATGAAAGTGGAAATTGTGATCTCCTTAAATGTTATGTTCCTAATGTGAGATGCTAAACAACTAATGATGCAATAAAAAGAACTAACACAAAAGAGGACACCTCAATGATTAGCCTAAGGAATTGGTAAAATGAAAGCAAGATGAAATAGGTTGAGATTGATTATACCTTCATGTTGCTTCTTCCTTGGTTGTCCCTTGATCTTTGGATGTCTTGTGTGCTCCTTGGATGGCTATGGAGTTAAATGGATGCAACATGCAAGATGGATTGATGAAAAATGCTATGGAGATGCCAAAATGCTGCAAATGGCAATTTGGCAAGAGTTTAGTAGCAAAAGACTTGATTTTTTAAAATGAGAGAAATGAGGGGGTATTTATAGGATAATTTGAATTCTCTATAGAATTCAACGATTGAGATTGATCCAACAAATCCAAGATGAAGGGCTATGGTGAGTTGAGGACTCACAAGCCCTCACATCTTGACATGTGGAATGTGAGATGGCTTAGGGTAAGATGATATGGGAATGAGGTGGAGGAGAGGTAGATGAGGTGGAAGAAGGACAAGTACCTTTTAGGTACCTTGGGGGATGAGAAGATTCCTTGGAGGAATAAAAGTGAACTAAAAATTTACAATGATTGGAAGAATCTAGTGGATAAGAGAGGGTTTCCAAAAAAGTGGGGATTTGGCACATGTGAGTGATGTGACAAGTCAAAGATTCTAGAATAATTTGGCACATGTGATGTGACAATTCAAAGGTTCTAGAACTTGTATGGGGAAGAGAAGATTCCTTGGAGGAATAAAAGTGAATTAAAAATTCACATGGGAAAGAGAGGAGCCTTGGGTGAATAAAAAGGAATTAAAAATTCCTTGGGAGATGGGGAGAGTTGACCAAGGTATTGATTAGGCTTAACTGATCACTGATTAAAAGATTATTAGTGGTTAAGGAGGATTAGAATCCAACTTGCAAAAGTTTGAGGATGTGACACATCTTAATCAGGGATTAGGCATGTGCACATCTCTAATGAAGAGATTAAGAGGTTGATTAGGATTAAGAAAATGATGGCACATGTGAGTAATTAAATAAATTTCATATTTATTTAATTCATTTGATGAAAGGGAGGATTAAAGAGATAAGTTATTTAATTATTAACTAAATGCTTTAGGGATTTGGCATAATTAAGGGTATTAAATAATAGCGATATTACTTAATTAATGCAAATAAGAGGATATTTAGATGCAAAAGGGGTAAATTTGGACAAATGAAGTATCCAAATTTAGGTGTCTACATTTTTCCCCTCTTTGAGATGGTGCTACGAAGTAGCATCATTTCAAAGAATATTAAAACATAGAACCTAGAAGAAGATGGCTAGATTGGAAAAGATGCCCCAGTCATCAACAAAGTGACTAGTAAGAAAGATGATGGGAATGAAGCTAAAGATTAGGGATTGAGGATGCCCCCTCGAGAGGACATGCGGGTTCAAGAGAACATGGGTGTTCTCTCAAAATGGATGAGATGATGATGTTAAGTGATGGATAAGAAAGGATGATAAGCAATGGGAGATAAAGGTGAGCACAAATGGATTCCAGGATAAATATGATGTTGCCCCAATCAAGCTACAAGCCAGGTTGGTTGGATGGTTGATGGAGTGTTGTCGATGAGGGAATGATATATCCCAGAACAACGCAAGGATAGGGAAGGATACATCTTGATTAGGATGAGGATGAGTGTTGTTAACGAGGGAAGGATACATCCCAAAATAACACCAAAGGATAGGGAAGGATTCGTGCCGATGAGAGTGTTGTTGATGAGGGAAGGATACATCCCAAAAAAACACAAGGATAGGGAAGGATACATCCCACAGATGATAATGATGATGATGATGATTGGATCAAGGCTTGTAGCAAGGCTAAGACCAAGAGTGTGATTAGATTATTTAAATGGATGAGGATGGGGGAGATATGCAAGATGATGGAATGGAAAATGAAATGCAATCCTAATGCAATTTTCCATCCTTAGAGCACTGATTTTTGCTATAGCATAAGACACCAGGCATCAAGATATGTAAACCAAGATGGGTTACTGTCCAATGCATAAAATAAACACAATAGACAATAAGGCTATTCCAGCACCCCAAAGTCACAAAGACATTGGTCAGGCCAGGTATTGGGATAACCACAAGCACAAAAGGATGTCCCAAACACAAGACCACAGGGGTCTTGGTGGGTACTACGTGGGACAACCAAGAAGACAGAAACATAAAAAAAAGATCAATATATGCCCCTATGTTTACTAGTCAAAGCACACCATGATATGATGGATCAAGGCGACCATGACAAGTGATGATAGGGAGCTCAAATGATAAAAAAAATTCAAAAGCATCAAAAGATAAGAATCAATTTAAAACATCCTTTTCCATAGGATCAAGAGGATGGATGGGGTTGATGTGGTCTGTTAGGAAGGATACATCCTGCTGAGATCAAAGATGGAGGATATATGGGTTGATCAATATGACACAGGATACCAGAAACTGATTGGATCTCGTGATACAAATGACTTTGTTCGATAAGCACCAGCTAGGATAGGGACATACTTGATGACACAAAAATACGATGAGACATAAGGCAACAAGATGACCAAATGATGAGGTGACAAAACAGACACACCCTAAAGACCTAGGGGCTCGAGGGTTGATCAAAGATCAACCATGCCTACATGAAAGCCTAGAGCCCTCGTAGTTCGATAAAAGACTAGGGATAAAAGCGGAAAGAGGAAAATTAAGACCTCGGTGGATGACAAAGACCAGATGGACAAATGCCCAGGGGGCAGATCAAATGATTGAACTTGCCTATGTGAAAGCGCAAGGGTGACGTAGTTCAATACAAAGCCAAAGATAGACGATGTAGGATGACAAGACAGAGCCCTGGGGGTAGATCAAATGATCGACCTTGCGTGTAGGGGAAACATAGTTCGACACAAGACCAAAGACAAACAATGAGATGACCATGATGAGAAGACACATGAAGGATGGTGATATGATGAGCTAGGATAGGCCGTGTGGATGGGATGGTGGATATGTGTAGGATGTGGGTTATGTGAAGCTCATAAATGGGATAGTGATCTAGAAGATGAAATGGGATGATGAGAGGATGGATAGATGAGCGATGAAGATATGAGAAATGTGTGGGAAATAGATAGGAATGATGAGATGGAGGTAGTAGGGCATTGGATTGCATGGGGGTAGCCTATATCTAGATACCAATGACAAGGGATTATGAGATAGGGGAAAATGGAAGTAAATGGATGGATGGATAAAGATAGGGAGATAGAAAGATGCTAGGATAGGTGGATAGAGGGATAAGAAATTGGAAGGATGGAATGGATTATTGGATGGATAAAAGGATGGGGAGAATAAGGATGAAAAGATGGAAAAGGACTAGTGGATGAGAGTATAGGAAGATAAGGATATGGTAGATGGCATGGATGACTGGATGGATAAGTGGATAGGGAGGTAAGGATGTGCAAGATGGGGAGATGGAGAGGATTACCTGAAGGAATGGATGGATGATGTCTCCAAGGACCCAATCACAAATAAGGAGATTCCCCCACTCTAAATGTGTCATGCATGACAGGGCAAGAGGGATAGTAGGATGGATGGATAAAGGAGTGATATGTACATGGATAGGAGATGTAGATAAGGAAGAGAGGTGGATGGTTAAATGGATGTAGATAATATGCATGTATCAGAAAAGTAGATGGGGAGGATAAGGAAAATGATAGTGGATGAGGGGAAAATATGCCAAGATATGTCCAAAGCATGTATATATATGTACCCCTGTCTTTATCAAGATCACAAGGAAGATGGAGGGACTAGGATATGAATGGGAGATGATGGGTAAGATGTGGAAGATATGCAGATGTAGGAGATGGAGGAAAGGAATGTGTAAGTGGATGTTGCCCCCAATTGTGGAAGGAGACTAGATGGGGGATTTACGCATGACTCCTGTTTTCTAGGTTTTTATCATGGTAGTTATCCAAGGTGCTTGTTTGCCAAGTTTTCACCATTGGCCGAATGATTTTCTCTTTAATATTTTCTCTTCTTTTTTCTCTTTTTTTTTTATTTTGATTTTTTGCTGATTTTTTGGACTAGGATGTGGACGAAGATGGATAAAGATAGGGATATTGATATGTGGATTTAGAGGATAGTTTATAAGGATATGGATGAAGGACTCAAGCATCAAGTTCCATACGAGGTAATAAGATCCCATGTGTAAAGTGACCAGCGGATGTTGGTACAACCTTAGTAGAAGAAATGGATTATGCAAGAGGATGAATCAAAGGGATTGGATGGGGGAGATAGGGGGGATAGTGGATGGGGTGCTGAAAAGTGTATGGATGGAATGATGGAGTGGATGTGTGATAGGGGAAGGTGTTCAAGACCAACATTGGCACATGTGGTGGATGTGAAAAGATAGGTGGATGAATGGATGGAGAGGGTGGCGATAATGGAGGAGTTGGGATAGTGATTGTTGGGATGTAGGGACCCTTAATAGATGGAGGAGATGGAGGAGGTGAATGAATTTGTGGGGGAATAGAAACTTTGGATGTCGTTATGGACTTTTCAATTGAAGGTATGGCACCTTTTTTCTTTGGGATCCACATGGTTTTTATTTTTGCTTAGGTGGGCCTTTGTGGCCTTTTGGATTGATTTGGATTTTGGACTTGATTTTTATTTTCTTCAACATGTATTTTGAAGGGGATATGAGGAGCTTTAGATTCATGTGGATGTTTGGATTGATGCATTTTTGCTTTGGCATCCAAAGTGATTTTAGTAGTAAGGGGATAGGTGTAGGGAGATGGATGATGTGGAGCGATGGAGGTAGGGTTATAGGGATTATGTGTAGATGGAGAATGTGTAGGTATGTGTTATTGTTGATCCTGATTAGGAGTTATGAAGGTAGTATTTTTATGTTGTGTATGAGGGATAGGGGGTGGATGAATGAAAGGATGAATAGGATAAGATGGAGGCGGTGATTTTGGGATATAAGGACCCAAAATGGACTGTGTATATGGAAGATGTGTGGGGTTTGATGGAGGGCTATAAGAACCCATAGTAGATGGAGGATGAGCAATGATGGATGGAGGGACATAAGGACCTGAAATGGATTGAGAGGATAAGGGAGGAAGATGGATGGCGTTTTTAGGTAATATGATGGAGGAGGGGGGATGGCCGAAAATGACTTGGTAGAACAATGGAAAGTACCTCTTGTGCCTTTAGAAGAGGATCGTTTAGGATTTACGGAGATTATACCAACATCTTTAGAGTGCGGGTTTTGGGAGATATATCCAAGACCATGTGTCCCTGGATGTTCTTTGACTTGGATGGGCTCTAAAGTACCTTGCTCATGAAGGCTTAAACCTTTTTCTTGATAGTTCATGTTCTGTAGCATGTGATTTATGGTAGGATGCTTATTCTCTTGGAAGCATGATGCGAGCATATTAGTAGGTAGAAGAGGTAGGGTGGTGCATATGCATTGATTTTCTTCTGTAAGAAGGCCACCACGGATAAGTGTAATGTGACCAAGGTGGTACAAAAGTGGCATTGGGATGGTAGGACTAGAGGGCGATGAAGGATCATGTGATGGAGATGAGGGGATAGCCGCATCAGGAGGAATGAGTGATAAGGGATTAAGAGAGGAATTGGGGAGTATGATGGGATCTAGATTTATGGCAGTGGATGATAAGGGCTCATGAGATGGAGTGATTGGATCTTGAATGAAAAGGGAATCATGGGATGGAGTGGATGAGCTAGTGTGATCTTGAGATGGGGTGGATGGGAGGAAAGGATCATGACTTGGTTGAGGATAGGAATCATGAAATGGGATGGATGGGGATTATGATCTTGGGATGTAGTGGATGGGATGGTAGGATCTTGATTTGGAGGAGGGGATATGCTTGTATGCTTTGGATCAAGCTCTTGGCATGACTCATCTTGTGGGGGATGTATGATGATGGAAGAGTGTTGGAGGGACTCCTAAATTGGGGGAGATAGGAGGATGGAGGATTAATGAAGGTCATTGGATTGAATTTTGTGAATATTAGAACTAGGAGGAGGGGTTGGATGTCTTCAATGGATTGGGTGGATCTAGTAGTAGAAGATGGGGATTTAATGGATTTGATGGGTTTGACTGGCTCAACCATTTGGACAGTGTCAGGAATGGTGATGGGAGGGATAGGTATAGGATGGAGAAGGGCCTCATCACTAGTGGCAGTACATGATAGAGTGGGAAGGCATGGTGTCTCTTCTTTCATGAGTCCTTGGGTGACATTTTGAAGGGATGTAGGATTAGGTGGAGTGATGGGAATGGATGGAGGATTAGGATTAGGGATTGGTGGATTAGGATTAGGAATTGGTGGATTAGGATTAGGATTAGGATTAGACGTGGGGATGGGATTGGATGGAGGACTAGGAGGAGATGGAGGATTAGGATTAGGAATTGGTGGGTTAGGGTTAGATGAGGGGATGGAAATGGATGGAGGACTAGGAGGAGATGGAGGATTGGGATTAGGAATTGGTGGGTTAGGGTTAGATGAGGGGATGGAAATGGATGGAGGACTAGGAGGAGATGGAGGATTAGGGTTAGATGAGGGGATGGGAATGGATGGAGGACTAGGAGGAGATGGAGGATTAGGGTTAGGGATTGGTGGATTAGGGTTAGATGAGGGGATGGGAATGGATGGAGGACTAGGAGGAGATGAAGGATTAGGGTTAGGGATTGGAGGATTAGATGAGTGGATGGATGGATGAGGATTAGATGTAAAACTATGAGGAGATGGAGGATTATGATTAGATGAGTGGATGGGACTAGATGGAGGAATAGGAGTGGTTGGATTACTAGGTGAGTTATGTTTAGATAGAGGATTAAGATATAATGTGGTCAAAGGGGGAGTGATGTAGGAAGATGTGGATGTGGGATTAGATTGGGAAGATTGGGATGGTGAGTAATAGTAGGAAAAAGTGGATGAAGGATTAGAATGGGGATATGTGGAATTAATGTAATGATATTGGGATGGGGGATTGTGATAGGAAGGTGTGGATGTTGGATTAGAACAAGAATATTGAGGTGGTGAACCACCATAGGAAGAAATGTATGGTGAGTTGGCATAGAAGGATAGGGATGATGGATTAGGATAAGTGGATTGATATGGTGGATTAGGATAGAAGGAATATTGGGATGGGGGATTGTGATAGGAAGGTGTGGGTGTGGGATTAGGATGGGAAGATTGGGATGTGGGATTAAGGTAGAGGTATTGGGATTGTTGATGATGATAAGGAGAGGAGGATATGGAGGTTGGGTAGGATAGAGGTTGAAAGGGAGAACATGATGAATATGTCGATGGTGAGGATGTTGGATATCCCTTGTCAAGGGTAGCATAAGGACCGTTATTAGATGTGGATGAAGACATGGTGGGATAGTTTGAAGAAGTAGTGGGATTTTGGGAGGCAATTGGAGAGCTCTTGCTAGCAATGATAGCGTCAAGGGGATCTATATAAAATCTTCATGATCAATAAGATTTTCGTTATCGTCATCAACGTAATTAGGATTCCCCTTGACTACTATTATTGGTCGTGTGAGAGGGGGATAAAGATTCATGATGGATACAGATTAGCAGGAAAGAATAGATGATGGATAGAGAACTAGGATGTATTGGAAGCTCATATGGGGATTGGATGAAAGCTCGGATTGGGATTGGATAAAAGCTCAAATTAGGATGATGGGATTAACACTCAGATTAGAACTAGATTGGAGCTTAGATTGGGATTGGATCAGAGGATATGATAGAATTGATTTGAAACCAATATCATGGGTTTTTACTAGAGGACATAAGGTGTTGACAATCAGATTTTTGCCAGATTTGGTAGTTTTTAAAAATTGTCAAATTTTACCATTTTAGGAAACTTCATAGGAAAACGTTTGAGAGTCCAAGTTTTTTCCAAAAAATATCCAATACTAAGATAGGATGACTTGCTAACTAACATCCCAAATCTGAGACATGCATTATGAGTTATTAACGAAAATGATTTTTCAAAAATCGGAAAAAAACACTAAATTGTGATTTTGAGGGTCAAGATAAAACTTTGAGGTTTCGAAAATGTGTTGAAAAGGGGTCCAACCAATCCTTGGGAATCCACATGCCACCTCATAACATAACCACTTGTAAAACTTCAGCCAAAACCCACATCTGAGTCAAAAGTTATGGCCTCTGGAAGTTTTTGCATAAAAGTCAAAACCCTCAAAATGAAGTCTAGATGATTGGGATGGATGATTTGATGATAGATATTGACTCTGATGATGTTCTAAGAAGCACCTATGTGTTTTTGGTCGATGAAACAATGACTTTCAGAAAATGTTGATGGATGCTTGGAACAGAGAAATGGCCAATCGAAATGGGTGGTCTGACATTCAAAATGGACAAATGGATGCTTGGGAGGGTGAAATGGACGCTTGGAATTGTCAAATGGATGTTTGCATTGGTTAAATGACTGTTTAGGATGGTCAAACGGTCAAACGGAGACTCAGGGTGGTTAAATGGAGGTTTGGAATGGTCAAATGGATGAAACTGTCTGTTTAGGAGGGCTCCACACTTATGCAGTGAAAACAGTGGATCAGGAGGGCATATCTGCACTTCTGCAATGAAAAATGCTGAAACAGGGGGGCGTATCTGCACTTCTACAGTGAAAAATGTTGAAATAGGGGGGTGTATACGCACTTCTGTAGTGAAAAATGTTGAAATAAGGGGGTGTATCTGCACTTTTGTAGTGAAAATGCTGAAATAGGGGGGCGTATCTGCACTTCTGCAGTGAAAAATGCTGAAACAGGGAGGCGTATCCGCACTTCTGCAATAAAAAATGTTGAAACAAGGGGGCAAGTTCGCCCCTCTATAGTGGAAAATGTCAGAATAGCGAGGCAAGTTTTCCCTTGTGTAGAAAAATAGTGACTTGGTTTGGATGATGAGATTATGGCAAGGACTTTAAAAGGACTCAATGAGGCTGACTTATCAAAATTTATTGGTTTTTTCATAGAAAGACACTTTGAACAAGCACAATCCTATGATTAGTGTTAAGGTGTATGGCTAGCAAAGGTCTTACTCTAGGATGAACAAGGTTTCTAGGGAGTCCTTGATATACGCTCGATACGTGAGGCACAACCGTGAACACCAGTCTGTCACAAGCATGAGTCCGGAACCCCAACAAGATACTAAAAGGCTCGGACCAACTCTTCACGTCTATCTAGGCATCACCCTAGCTTCGTTGTTTCGCCGACTATGATGCAACTAGATTGGGGCACAACTTTGGCTCTCCCCCCTTTGTATACCCCGTCGATACACGTGGTTGGGATCGTCCCTTGGGGTGATGAAATCCCCAAGCAAGTCCCTCTAAGAAGAAAACACTAATCATTTCCAACTACCCCCCCGGTCCACACAAAGTGCAAGGGGAAGATGAAAACAAACTAATGCCCCCTTAGGGTAACATAAAGAAAAAAAAAGACACAACAAACAACAAGTATTACTTCCCCCTAATTATGCTAAGTGAATAGATAAAACAATAAGGAAAACTTTAAAATTTGAATAAAATAAAGGCCCTGCAAGAAAATGTTAGCTGTTTTATCTTTTTGTAATTGTGAATTTCAAAAAAAATACTGCAAAGTACCAACAAAAAATCTGACTTCACCCACCAAAAAACAAGGTTAGAGGGTTAGAACTCCAATCAACAAAAAATAGAGGCAAAAATGAAGCTAAAATGCAACGTTTTACCTTCCAAAATGTGTTGTTTAGGGCAAATCCGCCCCTCTGTAGTAAACTATCAAAAACGTTGGAACAAGAGGGAAAATCCGCCCCTCTGCAAAAAACTGTCAAAAACGTCGGAACAGGAGGGAAAATCCACCCCTCTGCAGAAAAACAGCTAGAAACGTCGAAACAGGAGGGCGTATTTGCACTTCTGCAGTGAAAACTATCAGAAAACGTCAGAACAGGAGGGCGTATCCGCCCCTTTGTAGAAAATAGTTAGAAACATCGGAATAGGAGGGCGTATCCGCACTTCTGCAAAAAACAGTTAGAAAATGTCGAAATAGGAGGGCGTATCCACACTTCTGTAGTGAAAATTGTCAAAAAATGTCGGAACAGGAGGGCAAATCCGTCCCTCTATAGAAAATAGTTAGAAAATGTCGGAACAGGAGGGCATATCCGCACTTCTGCAGAAAATAGTTAGAAAATGTCGAAACAAGAGGGTGTATCCGCACTTTTGCAGTGAAAACTGTCAGAAAACATCGGAACAAGAGGGAAAATTCGCCCCTCTGTAGAAAACAGTTAGAAAACGTCGGAACAAGAGGGAAAATCCGCCCCTCTACAGAAAACAGTTAGAAAATGTCGGAACAGGAGGGCAAATCTGCCCCTCTATAGAAAACAGTTAGAAAATGTTAGAACAGGGGAAAATTTTCCCCTCTGCAGAAAACTGTTAGAAAACGTCGAAACAGGAGGGCGTATCCGCACTTCTGCAGTGAAAACTGTCAGAAAACATCGGAACAGGAGGGCATATCTGCACTTCTGCAGTGAAAACTGTCAGAAAACATAAGAATAGGAGGGCGTATCCGTACATCTACAGTGCCCAAGAGGGCAAGTCCACCCCTCTGTGGGGAAAATCCACCCTTCTGCGACCTGAATCTACAAACAACTTAAACAACAACAAACGTAAAGCAAAGAGACCTATTTGTGGGTCCCACCAGGCATACCAGAAATGTGATCTCCTAAAATTTTATGTTCCTAATGTGAGATGCTAAACAACTAATGATGCAATAAAAAGAACTAACACAAAAGAGGACACCTCAATGATTAGTCTAAGGAATTGGTAAAATGAAAGCAAGATGAAATAAGTTGAGATTGATTTTACCTTCATGTTGCTTCTTCCTTGGTTGGCCCTTGATCTTTGGATGTCTTGTGTGCTCCTTGGATGGAAGATGCAAGATGGATTGATGAAAAATGCTATGGAGAGGCTAAAATGTTGCAAATAGAAATTTGGCAAGAGTTTGGTAGCAAAAGACTTGATTTTTTTAAATGAGAGAAATGAGGAGGTATTTATAGGATAATTTGAATTCTCTAGAGAATTCAACAGTTGAGATTGATCCAACAAATCCAAGATGAAGGGATATGGTGAGTTGAGGACTCACAAGCCCTCACATCTTGACATGTGGAATGTGAGATGGCTTAGGGTAAGATGATATGGGAGTGAGGTGGAAGAGAGGTACATGAGGTGGAAGAAGAAAAATTACCTTGTAGGTACCTTGGGGGATGAGAAGATTCCTTGGAGGAATAAAAATGAATTAAAAATTCACAATGATTGGAAGAATCTAGTGGATAAAAGAGGGTTTTCAAAAAGGTGGGGATTTGGCACATGTAAGTGATGTGACAATTCAAAGATTCTAGAATAATTTGGCACATGTGATGTGACAAGTCAAAGGTTCTAGAACTTGTATGGGGAAGAGAATATTCCTTGGAGGAATAAAAATGAATTAAAAATTCACATGGGAAAGAGAGGAGCCTTGGGTGAATAAAAAAGAATTAAAAATTCCTTGGGAGATGGGGAGAGTTGACCAAGGTACTGATTAGGCTTAATTGATCAGTGATTAAAAGATGATTAGTGGTTAAGGAGTATTAGAAGCCAACTTGCAAAATTTTGAGGATGTGACACATCCTAATCAGGGATTAGGCATGTGCACATCTCTAATTAAGAGATTAAGAGGTTGATTAGGATTAAGAAAATGATGGCACATGTGAGTAATTAAATAAATTTCATATTTATTTAATTCATTTGATGAAAGGGAGGATTAAAGAGATAAGGTATTTAATTATTAACTAAATACCTTAGGGATTTGGCACACTTAAAGGTATTAAATAATAGTGATATTACTTAATTAATGCAAATAAGAGGATATTTAGATGGAAAAGGGGTAAATTTGGACAAATGAAGTATCCAAATTTAGGTGTCTAGAGAAACAAATGCAATGCAAAATGAACCTATTCTAAACTATCACAAACCTCAGATAAAGCTCAACAATGAAAGAAAAACAAGATAACAACATAAGCAATAAACTGAAAAAGTCACCATAAACCTCCATTGATGAATGATTTTATCCTTGATGTATTAGAATGTAGATGCTCTCTTTTCTTGAATATCACCAACTTGATATCATGCATCTAGCTTGAATGATAATGGATGAGAATGAGGTATGGAGTGCTTGAATTTATAGATTTTTGGAATGGGGAACAGATGGCCAAGATCTAATTATGAGATCAAGGGTGGAGAATGGTTGAGAGGAATTCCCTAGGATCTAGGAGAGGATGAAGGGTGAAGATGAAGGTAGTTAGAATGTGAATTATAGAATTAACTCACCAAATTTAGTAAGTAGTTGTGAGGATGAGGGAAATTAGGGACATGTGCACCTAAAAGGACTATAACTTTGGGATGTGTTGAGAGAATAAGGGGACCATAAGGATAATTGTTCCTAGGTGTCAAATATTCTTGGAATGTGTTGAGATAATAATGGCTTAATTAAAGAATAATGTTATTTAATCACTTTAGCCACATGGTTGAGATGGTTAATAGGTGGAATATGTAAGTAGTTGTTTGTTTATTGTGATGAGATGGAAAAGGGTGGTTAATTAAATAATATGATTATTTGATTAATTTATCAAATTTAGGTGAAACGGATATGTCCTAGGTTAATTAGAACTAGGTGATGGGATGTAGACCTAGGAGATGGATTTTGATCGATTAGGGATTAGGTGATAGGTCTAGTGATGATGAATAGACCTAGGGAATATTTTAGATGTCTATATTTTTCCCCTCTTTGATACAATGCAACTAAGTAGTTTTGTGTCAAAGAAGAATAAAAAGTAGGATTAAATGGAATTAAGCTCTAGTGGAAAGTTTCCCCAGTCACTTAGGGATGATGATGGAAGTGATGCCCCCTCCAGAGAATTGTTGGGTGAAATGGAACCCAATAGGTATCTTGAAAAGATAATGGGTGATAAAAATATGTGTCATAAAGGATTAAAATATGATTTGAGAGAATTCAAACTGGGATGATGTACACCATGAACATAGGACTAAATGATTGATTAAGGATTGGGAATTTGGACTAATGCCACTAGGATGATTCAATTGAATTGGCATGGATGTACATGTTTGATGATTAAATCTAACAAGGATGTAATGTTACAAAATGAAACATGATTGGAATTATAGACAAAATGATGTAATGTATGAGGAATACATATTTTCATAGTAACTTCACATGCAAGGATGAACCTTTATTTTTTCATAGCACTTAGCATTATGAATCATGGTATAAGAGACCATCATGATGATATGCCATGTGCATATGGACTAACACACAAATAAAGAACTTATAAATAGAAAAGTGATTCAAGATACATGTTTTCATTAGAACACCATCACATGAATGATGAATGTGGCCATGATGATGTGATTGGTGAAGCACTAAGACTAGAAGAAACATAAAAAGTAAACCAAAAAAAAAATATAGAAAAAAAAATGCAAATGGTGTAGTGAACCAAGGAACACAGTTTCATAAGAATGCCATCATATGAATGAGGAAGGAGATTGTGATGGTATGAGATATGGTACACTAATACTAGATGTAATAAACAAGCAAAAATTCAAAAATAAAGAGGAAAAAGAAAAAATAAAAAGGCATGAATTGACACAAATAGAGACAAAAAAAAAGGCCAAGATAAGGAAGGACAAGCAAGAAATCAATCAAAAGTGTGCAAAAAACATGAGTTGATATCCAATGAAATGTTCAATCCATGGGTAGATGGGATGGGTGGATGTTCAATGGGTAGATACCAAACAAGGACTAAATCATTAATCAATGTGATGATAAATTGTGATGAAAACGTCATGCCCTAGTGGGTATATACATGTGGATTGTTCCCTAA
This sequence comes from Sequoiadendron giganteum, assembly GCA_007115665.2. Taxonomy (NCBI): domain Eukaryota; kingdom Viridiplantae; phylum Streptophyta; class Pinopsida; order Cupressales; family Cupressaceae; genus Sequoiadendron; species Sequoiadendron giganteum. The sequence continues at coordinate 237,804,992 of CM021110.1, read as the reverse complement.
GAAATTTCGGCAAGGGGATGCCCCCAATTAAATGCTAAATCAAGTAAAGGGTATAAATGGAATGAAATGAAATGATAGTGAAGGAATATGGATGAATGGGGTGGGTGGAGGGATGAAAATGAGGGGAATTATTGGTAAATTGAGAAATATGATAAAGGAGTATAACATGAGTAGGCAATGTATGGGGAGGTGATTGCATAAATGTATGGAATGTGATGGATGGGTAAGGGACTTGAGCGAACAATCCTAGGTAATAGATAAAATAGGATGAATAAAATGTGATGGTAGGACTAATATGGAAGAATGCATGCTTATAGACTAGAGTGGTTTATTGCTACATGTGATGCATGTTTACCATGTTTTCATCATGGTACTTTCCCTAGGCATCACAAGGAGTGGTTTTCACTAGTGGACGAATTTAATTCTCTTTAATCTTTTCATGTTTTTTGTATTTTTTTCCTTTTTCTATTTTTTGTTGATTTTTTAATTTTTTTAGAATTTTATTGATTTTAGGTATCATGTGTATGGACATCTAATGTATTTGATTTGGATTCCTCAATCATGACATTCCAATAATATCCTTCCTTATAGAGTTGCTTCGATAGGATTTTTGCACTAGTATACAATGCATAATTGTGATGATGCTCTTTGATAGTTGGGTTGGCCTTGTCCAAATGTAAACATCTAAATAGAGTTCCATCATAACTCTTGTGGTAAAGTGTGGCTACAAGGAATAAATGGATTCTAGGTCTTGGATTAGATTTAGGATGGATTTGTATGGATTTAGAAGGTGGAGTCAAGGAGTGGGATTTCAATTGTGAATGTGATAACAGGTTCTTTGGAGGTAGATGTGTGTATTGATGGATTGTGGATTTGGAATTTGTATTTGTCTTAGGATTAGGACCAACATTATTTTTGGATAGTGAATATTTTCATGATAATTATGAAGGTTACACACACATATTGTGTGTAATATGCAAATTTTAATCTATGGATTTATTTTCATGGCCACTTTGATTGGATTCATCAATTTACTTTTCTTTGACATCCATATTTTTTTTTTAATTTCTTCTTGATTTTTAGATGCATATTTCCTTTTAAATTCATTTTTATTTTGATATAGAATTCACAATTATTTTTTCTTTGGTAGTTGATTATCATCATTTTCTTTATGGGAATGCTTCACTCTTTATAATGGATGATGTTGTGGATGTAGTTTATGATTATGGATGGAGGAAGGAGGTAGAAGATGGGTGGATGGATGATTCTTAGGCATGACCTATATTTTGATGCTTTCATTGGATAATTTTTCCCCAACTATCATTGATTTGTCACCATTAAACTATTTTCTTGTGGGATCATGTTGGCCCCATTCAATGAGTTTGTGTTATGTGAGCTTGAGATGGATGGAAAGGATGGCATTATCATCAAATAGGTTTATGGCAGAAATCTCTTTGAAAGGACTAGGAATGACACTCACTTCTTTATCGTCACAATTGGAAGAGGTGTACTTAGCATCATCAAGAATATATATAAGGGAATCAATATGTTAATCATAAGAACCATATCCTAAACCAGTGGTTCCATTGTTGGTAGGTATATCAATGGGATAAAGAGGGCCTTGTTCATGTAAACCAAGACATTTTCCTTGATATTTAATGTTACTCCAAATGTGCAAGGGAATAGAATATGTATGTCGTTGAAGCAAGTAGCATACTAATCATCTTTGTAAATCCATTTGGAATCAAAACTTCTATGTCCTCATCAACAAGATAACCACTGAAAAGGAAAGTATTATGGTCCCATTGCAAGATGAAAATGGTATTTTGAACTCCTGGATGAGGATGACCATAAGATCATGGTGAAAGGAGTAATTTGGTAATATGTAGGGATTCATGGATTTGGTATTCTCCACATCCTTTATCAAGGACTTTGAATGTGGATTTTAAGGATGTTTGTTAGTGGATGAAGTGAAGGATGTGGAAGGTAAATTTCTAGGTTCAATGTATGATGTGAATTTGTTGGAAGATGAATGGGGGACAATTTCAGAAGAAGGAAAATGATTTTCATATTTCCTTTCCATTTTTTTGAAAAAATGATAGGGTTGGAAATCACCAACAATGGTAATTTCCACACCATGATAATGGAACTTAAGACACTCATGGTAGGTAGAGGGTATTTCTTAAATGGCATGGAGCCATGGTCTACCAAGAAAGATGTTGTATGGAGGGTCTAGGTCTAAGAAATGGCATGGGGTATGTTGCAATGAGGGTCTTACTTCAATGGGAAGGTAAATAGTACTAGTTGTCTCTCTCTTTGCATTGTCATATGCTTTTATGGTAATAGTATGTGATCCCAAGGCTTCTATTGAATAACCCAAATGTTGCACCAATCTAAGAGTACAAATATTTAGGCTTGAATCGTTATCTATGAGCACAAACTTTATATTATATTTGGAAATAAGATCTTCTATTTGGATCAGGTGATTATGAGATGGATCAAGTGGATGAAAATCACTTGGAGTGAAAGTGAGTTGATGGTCATCAAAAAGGTGGAAAACAAGAGGCTCAAAATGTGAAGGGTGGATATCATTAGGGACTTGTGATTCTTGTAGGATAAAATTTAAGATGTCCCTATGATTAGGTGATGTGTGGAGAAGCTCAAGAATAGGAATTTTGGTCGGTGTTCACTCAATATGATCAAGAATTTCATATTATTTGTGGTTGTTCGAAGAAGATGGAGCAAGACTAGGGATGGTTATTTTTCCATGTTCATTGGTAACATCACAATTGGGTGATTTCAATTTTATGGTATGGATCCATTCATTAGAAATATCAATATGACCAATAGTGGAATCATATTTATAAAGGATATTGTGATAATTGGCAGTGTATATATGAGAGTGTTGACCTTGGATGTGTTGTTGACTATGCTTAGGGAAAGTATTTTGGTATATACCCAAGTCTTGGTTATGTGAGGTATTTTATGGTCCCTCAATTTCAATCTCACCTTTATCTTTAAGGTCTTGGATATAATGCCTTAGTTGCACACACTTTACTATGGAAAAACCTTTTATATAATGACAATCATAATATTCATCTTGTTTATACCATGAATGCTTTGGTTGAGTATCATCAAAATGTTGTATGAGTGGAAAGTCCACCTTTTTAGCCTTGAAAATTTGACGGAGAACTCACTCAATGGATTCCCCTAAAGGTGTAAATTGTCTTCTTTTTTGTTATGGTTTAGGGGTGCAAATGGAATGAAAATAGATGAGGGTTTTTGGACACTTTGGACATGTTTTGAATCAGTAACCCTATCTCCAAATACATTCTTGTTTTTGCTAAGGAATTTGGATTTATCATTGTGATTCTTAGAATAAATTTTGATAACCCCTCTAGCAATAAATGACTTCTCAATTTGAATACCCTTTTCAATAATTTCATCAAAAGAAGAGACACATTGGAATTGAAGGTGGAAAGCCAAATCTGGATTAATATTGGTAGAAAATATGTGAACTAATTATTTTTCAGGTATTGGCCATGAGAACTTACCAACTAAAGCTCTCCAATGTTGAAGGAATGATGAGAATATTTCCCTTGATTTTTGTTGAGTTTTACAAAATTCCATCATGGTAAGCTTATGTTCTATGTTATAGGAGAAATTTTTGACAATTTTTTTATTGTCTCCAAAGGATTTGATGGGGCCCTTAGGTAGGTGCAAGAACCACTCTCAAGTGCTTGACCACCTCAACTACAAGGGAATAGACATAGTAAGTATGTGTCTCCATGTCCTACTTCTTGACTATCAATGAATAATTCTTTGACATGTTCTCTAGGATATCCCCTCCCCTTTTACTTATCATATTTAGTAATTTCAAAGGATGTAGGGAAGGGTATTTGTGATATTAACTTATCAAAAGGATAGGAGCATAATTTCTCAAAGGTATAGGATTACTTATAATTTCTTCCTTGAAGTCCTTTAAGATCATCCTTCATGTCTTTTTGTTCTTGATCAAAGGATGAGATAGCTAGTGGTGGAGAGGTGTATGGATGACGTTGTGTGTTATAGACCTTAGGTGAGATGGGGTTTTGATGTTGGTTGAAATGACTCTTGGAATTAATGTTAACCTTAGGTTAAATTGGTATGTTCATGGTGAAAGTGATGATGGTGGAGGTTTTTAGATTAGGAATGGAGATGGAATAGGGGTCTATATGGGTATTTACTGTTTATGTTCCAAGTGGGATGTTTATTGTGGATGTAGTATGACTAGTGGATATGGGATTTTGAACCTCATTAAGAATGGAAGTGGATACTTTAGGTGGTACTAACCCTTGGTATAAGGTATTACCTCTACTAGATAGGGGTTTTTTCCCTTTAGTATGAGTGAGGTTCTTCATGAGGATCAATGTGGTCATGTATGGGATGAATGACTTCATGGGTAGGATCAAGATTGGAGAGGTCATAACTAGGAGGCATTTGTGCCCCTAATTTTGACTTGTCTATGGATGGAATCTTTATTTATCTCAATGCATTTCTCCATAATATCTCATCCTTGCTTGCAATCTAGGATTTTATTGTGATCGATAGTATACTCAGGTTGGTGAGGAATATCATCTTATCATGTGCAACTTAGGAATTTTTTGCTAAGAAATTAAACCTTTATATGATGGATTGATTATGGAATGGATTTCCTTCCATTTTCTCATGTCTAGTGTTTCATCTTGTGGTGGGAGGAATTGGTATTATTTTCAAAATTGGTGTGGGAGATGATGGATATGGATGAACTTGATGACCTTGTTATTTTTGTGATGACTAATCAAAAGGGAGTCAAATTTTAATAAATTAGGATAACCTTAGATGATGAAATGGATGATTTGGAATTAAACTGGAATGGATTGACTAAACTTGGTTTAAAGTATAAGTTACACACTAGGATCCTAAGATTGTATGGATTATCACTTTGATTTTTGGAATCTATGGATTAGTGTAGAGTTTCCAAGGATTAAACAATGGGCCTTAGGATGATTAAAGGACCCAAAGCTTAGACTAAAATGATGATTTTGATTAAATGATCCAAAGGTTTTAACTTTCAACTATGACCAAGTATTTGATTAGGATGATGATCAAATGTGGATTATAAGGATGGTGGATAAAAGATGATAATTATGGAATGATAATAAGGATATCCTAATGTTCTCAAAGATATTGGATGTGAATTCAAGTATGAATAGGGTTATTATCAAGTGGATAATTAGTGACAAAGTATTGGTATTATGATTAGATAATTGGATTGATTTGGAAGCAAATGGTTGATATCCTAAGTTTGGCTTCAACGTTTTATGTTTCAAAGGGATACCAATTTAAAAAATGTTTTCAAACAAATAATAGTATTTCAAACTTGACTTGACTCAACTTGGTAGAAGGTTTTGAAAAGCAAGCTCAGTTTGGTATTTACAACACTCAAACAAAAAGACACAACAACAAGCCTATATTTATTCAATAAAGGATGTATTAACTTAATGTAGGCTCAAATAATAAAATACATTTAGTGATTGGATAACTGGGGTATGCAAAGGTCATGTACCACCTCAACACCCCTTACCTTGAAAGGCCAAATTCCAATCAAGGAATATTTTTTGTCTCAACATAAGAAGGTACATGTATTGCAAGAATAGATGTGGTTGGTGGTGTTGTAATTAATGTCAACATAGTTCAGGTTGATTGCAGATAGTACTTGTATAGTTGAGCTACTATAGAAGTGCTTGTAGTACATGCTGCCATATTTATGAAGTTGTAGTTGTGTTTTTACCAAGCCCTTTTGAGAAAAATTGAGAAATAATGAAGGCAGTGTTGAAGTGTGTTTTATGAGTGTGCTTTGGTATTGTGCTCTGCATTTCTTCTATGTTGATCCTATGCATGTGTGTATTTTTAGTTATTTTCATGAGCTTCAATGGATAATATATCCTGATTTTTAGCTTCTGGTTAGATGGAGAGTGAAAGATATGTTCATTGGTATGTGAATTGGTTTAGCAAAACTATTTGTTTATGGACTAGGAGAAATATCTTGGCTTTGCAATCTTGTGGTGTTTGGTTTCAGATCTTTCAGATCTAGGAAATGATTCTTCTTGATGGTCTCTATGTTCTGACAAACATTCTTATGATTTAGCACTCTAGAAGACCTGTTCCAAAGCTCATGTGTGTTTTTGGTTGGTTCGGTTGGACTGTTGAAGAGTTTTCTATGAACAAAATTTGTTGTAGTTGTTGCGGATGTACTTGAAGTATTCTTAGAGATGGTAAAATGTTTGGTGAAGTTTTTTGAGTGATCCACATGTGATCATCTTTCTGGAGATGTGTGTACTTCAAAGATCATTGGTGTTTTCATTAGGTTTGGCCGACCTAGTATATACACATTAAATTAAGTTTTTGTATCGAATAGAGGAAGTGTGTGATTGATCCAAGATGTTGTTTGGGTCCTAAATTAAATATGTAATTGGTCCTCTCTCATTCTTATCCACCACGAGAATGTTGAGTAGCTGACTTAATTTGAATTTGTAAATTGAAATTGTATAGCTGACCGTGGAGAATGTTTCTAAGGTTGAATATGGTATAAAATCAAATCAAGTTGTTGTGAATTTCTTATCCATCCATCCACAAATTGAGCAAGAAAGTGAAGTATGTGAACAAGTGCAAAAAGTAGAGTGTGCAAGAGTGAATTGAGGCAAAAGTACTTTAATGTGTTAGATTCTTGAAAGCAGTGAGTTGATGGTGTCTATAATCTTCTGATCAAGTTGCAAATGTGTGGAACCTTTGTGGTGGATCTTCATTTATCTTTTCTTTTTCTGTAGGAAATGAGCCTCCTTTTTGGATAGTGAGTCCTTTGTTGGAAGTGAGCCTTTGTATCTAGGTAGTGAGCCCTCTGGAAGTGAGCCTTTGTATCTGGTATTGCATTATTATTATATTGTGAGCTAATCCTCACCATGTTTTTTCCCTCATTGGGTTTTCCACATAAATCTAGTGTCTCTGGTGTTTGCTTCTATTATTTTCATTTCATGTTTACACTTAATAACAGACTGGGTTAAAGTGGAACTGATTAAGGTTAGAAGTAAAGTGATTTGATACAACTAATTCACCCCCCCTCTCATTTTTCTTATGCATTTCATCAATTGGTATTAGAGCTCTGGTTCCTCAGTGAAAAGATTAACCATTTGAGGTAGATCAAATGGTGCACAAGTTGCAGATCCCTATCTTCGAGGGAGTTGATTACAGTGACTGGAAAGAATAGATGAGAGGTTATTTGGTTTCACTTAGTTTCAAGACCTAGAAAGTTGTGGAGACAAAGTATGTGGTACCAGCCGTTGGTCCTTCCTCTGCTGATGAGATTGCATCTTATGAGGAGAATGAAAATACAAGGTATGTTATCTTTAGTGCTCTATCTAAAATTGAAAGGACAAAATTTATTTCTCTAGGAACTTCTCATGAAGTATGGGAAAAATTGAAAGAAATTTATGAAGGAAATGATAGAGTAAATTTTTCAAGGAAACTAACTGCTAAACAAAAATTTGAGAACCTAAGAATGGAAGAAGGAGAAGATATTGCAAGCTGCTATCAGAGAGTTGAACTTATAGCAACTAAAATTAAGAATCAAGGTGGTACCATGTTAGATGAAGATATAATTGAGAAGATCTTAATGACCCTACAGGAGAATTACAATGACAAAGTCTCTTCTATTGAATAATCATGATCTAAAGACATTTACTAAGGAGAACCTATTTGGTGTCTTGACTACATTCGAGATGAGAAAATTTGCAAGATATAAGGAGAAGACTGAAATAGTCTTTAAAGCAATGAAGATAGGAGATGACTCAGATGATGATGATTCTGAAAAGTTGGAAACAAACTTCACAAGGAGATTGAAGAAAGGTACTGGTAAATACAAAGGTACCTTTCCCTTTAAATGTTTCAGTTGTGGAAATACTGGTCACTATGCATCAATATGTCCTAATAGAGTTACACACAAGAAGAACAAGGATAATAACAATAATCACAAAGACAAGAAGGATAGGAAGTTCAAGAAATTGTATTATGTCAAAGAAGATGTAGGAATTTCTGATGATGAATCTAACTTTGAGGAAGATAAAGATGAATTTTTATTTATAGCCCTATAAAATAAAGTTGTATCTGTTAACCATGGAAGATGTGAAAAGGAATATGTTATGGAGAGCAAGAAGGATGAGATAGAAGGTACTTTGGTGACTGCTTTTCATGCTAGACAAGATGAATACTTTTGGGTAATTGATAGTGGGTGTTCAAATCATATGACTGGAGATAAGAGTAAGTTCACCAAACTTGATAAATACGATGAAGGAATAGTTATGTTTGGAGATGACTCTGGTGCTAAGATTGTTGGTAAGGGAATAAGTTTTGATAAAAAACATAGTACCAACGATGTCTATTATGTAAAAGGTTTAAAGCATAATCTCTTAAGTGTTGGAAAAATGTGTAGTAAATTTTTTAATCTTTTGTTTCAGGATAACACCTGTGAGATCATAAAAGGATCTAGAACTATGGTAGCAGCTAGAAGAAGAACTCATGGAAATATCTATCAACTTAAGGGTGGTGATGGTCAGTGTTTTGTTTCTTAGATTAATGAAAGTTGGCTCTGGCATCGAAGGATGGGACATGTGAATTTCAACAATCTGGTCAGGATTAGTTCAAGGGAATTTGTAAGAGATCTGCCTAGAATCACAAAGCCTTCAAATTCAATTTTCAGAAGTTGTTAGTTGGGGAAACAAACAAGAAGTAGTTTTAAAGGAAAGGAACAATCATCTACCAGAATGTTGGAATTAATTCATACAGACCTTTGTGGCCCTACAAGAATATGAAGCCTTAATGGTGATAGGTACTTTATTATCTTGATTGATGATTACTCTAGGATGACATGCGTTACTTTTCTTAGAGAGAAAGCTCGGGCTCTTGATAGATTCAAGGTATTCAAGGAAAGAGTAGAAAATGAGGAAAACCTAAAAATCAAATGCTTTAGGTCTGATAGAGGTGGAGAATTTACTTCTGGTGATTTTAATGCATTCTATGAAGAACATGGCATAAAGAGATATTATTCTGCTCCTAGAACCCCTCAACAGAATGGATTTGTGGAAAGAAAGAACTAGACTATTCAAGAGGCTGCCAAAACTATGATGAAAGAAGAAAATGTTCCAGATGTGTATTGGAGAGAAGCAATCCACACTGTTGTTTACATTCTTAACAAAGATCGGATCAGAGGTAACAACACTAAGACTCCTTATGAGTTATGGACTAGTAAGACTCCTACTATTAAATAATTTAAATTATTTGGAAGTAGATGTTACATGAAAAGAGATGATGAAAATCTTGGAAAGTTTGATGCTAGATGTGATGAAGGAATTTTCCTTGGATATTCAAATAACAGCAAGGCATATAGATGCTTTAATAAAATATTGAGGAAAATAATTGAAACTACTAATGTAAAATTTAATGAAGCTATGTATAGACTAGTAGAAATAAGTGAAGTTGAATGTGATGATCCTATATGTGGGAAAGTACAAGAATAAGAAAAGGAAGAGAAATAACAAAGTGATGAAGAGGAGATTTCGTAACCTACACCCAAGACTCCTAAATATGTATAGATAAATCATCTGAAGGAATAGATAATTGGATACATGAGTGAAGGTGTAAAGAAAAGAAGCAAAGTGGTTGAAGTAAACTTGTGTTTACTTTCTAAGATAGAACCTAAGACTATGAGTGAGGCATGTAATGATGAAAGCTAGGTTAAAGCAATGAAAGAGGAACTGCAGTAGATAGAGAAGAATGAAACATGGGAACTAGTCCCTAGACCTTCAAATAAGAATGTAATTGGTTCAAAATGGGTATTCAAAAAGTAATTGAATGAAGATGGTGAAGTAAGGAATAAAGAAAGACTTGTATGTAAAGGATATTCACAAGTTGAAGGAATAGATTTCGAATAAAATTTTGCACCAATAGCAAGAATGGAGGCCATTCAGATGTTCTTGGCATTTTCAGCTCATAAAGACTTCAAAGTGTATTAGATGGATGTCAAGTCTATATTTCCGAATGGAGAACTAGAAGAAGTATATATGGAGCAACCAAAAGGTTTTTAGCTATCAGATAAATCAGACATGGTTTGCAAGTTAAAGAAGGCACTATATGGACTTAAACAGGATCTCAGAGCTTGGTATGCAAGGTTGGATAGATACTTGACAAAGCAAGGATTTAGCAAAGGGTCTGCAAACAACAATATTTAATTCAAGGTTGAGAAAAAAAAATGTTGATAGTTGTGGTATATGTTGATGACATTACCTTTGGAGGAAATGATGGAATGTGTAAGATAATTGCAAAAGAGATGCAAAAAGAATTTGAAATTTCTATGATTGGTGAGTTAAATTTCTTCCTTGGACTTCAAGTAAATCAAACTGACAAAGGGATATTCATTTCACAATCCAAGTATGTTAAGGAATTATTGAAGAAGTTTGGAATGGATGACTCCAAACCAGTCTGTACCCCTATGGTAATTGGATGTAAGCTGAGTAAGGATGATGAATCTGCTAAAGTTGATCAAAGCATGTACAGATCTATGATTGGTGGACTGTTGTATCTTACTTCTACTAGACCAGATATCATGCATGCAGTATGTTTAGTTGCAATTTTTCAAGTAGAACCTAAGGAAGCACATGTTACATCTATGAAGAGGATATTCAAATATCTTAAGGGAACTCCATATTTTATGCTATGGTATTTGAAGGATAATTATTTCACATTAAATTCCTACATTGATACAGATTGGGTTGGTTGTGTAGATGACCAGAAGAGTACAAGTGGTGGTGCATTCTTCCTTGGAGGAAGATTAGTTTCATGGTTGAGTAAGAAATAGGATTTAGTTTCCTATTTCAGCAGCAGCATCCTTTTGTACATAGGTACTTTGGATGAAGAAAACTTTGAAGGACATAGGTGTGGTGAGTGATGAACCTATCTCTATATTCTATGACAATACAAGTGCTATAAACATTTTGAAGAATCCAGTGATGCATTATAGGACAAAGCACGTATCTATCAAGTATCACTTCTTGAGGGAGAAGGTATTGCAAAATGAAGTTAGACTTGAATATGTACCTACCAAGGAACAAATTTCTGAAATATTCACTAAGGCCCTTCTGAAGGATACCTTTGAGTGTCTCAGGGGGAAGTTAGGGGTTACTGCCCCTCCTTCTTTGAACTAAATTCATGTGGAGGTGCATCAATTCAGTGGATTCATAGACTTTTTTATCTGGACTGATGAATGAGGTCTACTCCTCAAGGGGGTAGAGAAGTGCATTGTTTTAGTATGTGATGTGGTTGCACTCCTAAGGGGGATTGAATAGAGATTTATATGGCAAGATGTTTTATACAAAATTTCCTTTGCCATTGATGTCAAAGGGGGAGAGAAATTCATGTGAAAATTTTATGCTTGTGCAGGTTGTCGTCTCTGAAAGTTGTGTATGCTATGCTTTCTTTGATGGTTTTTCACATCATGTGTTTTCATCAATGACAAAGGGGGAGATTGTTGCAAGTATGGATGTGGTTGGTGGTGTTGTCATTAATTTTGTCATTGATGTCAACATAATTCAGGTTGATTGTAGATGGTACTTGTATAGTTGAGATATTGTAGAAGTTATTAGAGTACATGGATCCATATTTATGAAGTTGTAGTTGTGTTTTTACCAAGTTCTTCTGAGAAAATTTAAGAAATAATGAAGGCAGTGTCTAATTGTGTGTTCTGAGTGTGCTCCGGTATTGTGCTCTGTATTTCTTATGTGTTGATCCTATGCCTATGCGGTTTTGTAGCTATGTTCATGAGCTTCAATGGATAATATATCTCAATTTTTAGCTTCTAGTTTGATGGAGAGTGAAAGATATTTTCAAAGGTATGTGAACTGGTTTAGCAAAACTATTGTTTATGGAAAAAGAAATATCTTGGCTCTCTAGTCTTGTGGTTTTTGGTTTCAAATCTTGTGGATCTTGGAAATGATTCTTCTTGATGGTCTCTATGTTTTGCAAAACATGCTTCTAATTTAGCGCTCTAGGAGACCCACTCTAGAGCTCATGTGTGTTGTTGGTTGGTCCGGTTAGACTGTTAAAGAGTTTTTTTATGAATGAAATTTATTGTAGCTATTGTGGATGTACCTGAAGTATTCTCAGAGATGGTAAAATGTTTGGTGAAGCATGTTGAGTGATCCATGTATGATCATCTTTTTGGAGATGCACGTACTTCAAATATCATTGGTGTTTTCATTAGGTTTGGTCGACTTGGTGTCTACACATTAAGTTAGGTTTTTCATCGAATAGAGGAAGCATGTGATTGATCTAAGATTTTTTTTGGGTCCTAAATTAAATATGTAATTGGTCCTCTCTCATTCTTATCCATCGCGGGAATGTTGAGTAGCAGACCTAATTTGAATTTGTAAATCAAAATTGTATAGACGACCTTGGAGAATGTTTCTAGGGTTGAAGATGGTATAAAAGCAAATCAATTTGTTGAAAATTTGATATCCATCCATCCACGAATCAAGCAAGCAAGTGAAGTGTATGAACAAGTGCAGAAAGCAAAGTGTGCAAGAGCAAATTGAGGCAACAGTATTTTAATGTGTTAGATTCCTAAAAGCAGTGAGTTGATGGTGTCTACAATCTTTTGATCAAGTTGCGAATGTGTGGAACCTTTGTGGTGGATCTTCATTTATCTTTTCTTTTTTTGTAGGTAGTGAGCCTCCTTTTGGATAGTGAGTCATGTGTTGGTATTGAACCTTTGTATCTGGGTAGTGAGCCCTCTGGCAATGAGCCTTTGTATCTGGTATTGCATTATTACTATATTGTGAGCTAATCCTCACCATGGTTTTTCCCTCAGTGGGTTTTCCACGTAAATCTGGTGTCTCTGGTGTTTTCTTTCTGTTATTTCCATTTCATGTTTACACTTAATAATAGACTGGGTTAAAGTGGAATTGATTAAGGCTAGAAGTAAAGTGATTTGATACAACCGATTCACCCCCCCTCTTAGTTTTCTTGTGCATTTCATCAGCATGGTGAATACCTTTAGGCATGATATTGTACCTTGTACCACGACTAAGAAACAACCAAATATATTAAACTAGGCTATACAAGGCTTATCTAGGGGTATCCTCTTAATACCACAAGGATATGTGAGGCCTAATCCATGAATTTGAAAGTTCAATAAAGTCAAACATCAGGGAGAAGAGGGTAACCCACCCTTCTCCTTCACTTCCCCAAGGTATAAAGTTCTTGGGGGCTTAGCCTAAATGACAAAAAAAGCAACTTCCAAGATGTGTGTCTTTCGATTCACCTCCTGTTGGTTTGATTTTTCATTGATGTCAAAGGTTGGTGGATTTTTTTGTTGCTTGACATGAATTTCAAAAGTATTTCATTGATGTCAAGTTGGATTTTTTTGATGCATCATTGTTTGGTATTGGATCTTGTTCATTCATTTCATGGTGTTGATGCATGTGATGTTGATAATGCCTCTTTTGATTCATAAGAAGGAATGCACTTTGGTGATTGTGTCTAATACATTTTGGCATTAATATCAAGAGTGTTGTTGATAAGAACATATCAATAGTACCTATTTATGTTCATGATACAAATGCAATGTTCAGGGTTGAAAAGGTTTTTATTGGCAAAGGTACTTGGTTTTTCATTATTTGCTCCTTTATAAAGGTTTTGATGCAATATTGATCTTCATGACAAAGACAACATTATAGTTGGTGCTTCATGAGTTGCTTCTTGTTCATTCAGGTATCCAATGTCAGAGGCCCATAGAGATGATAATAAAATGGTGGACCTTATAGAGATCGTCTATACAAATTTTCTTTATGTTATATTTTGAGGTTGACTTGCTATAACAGGTATCAAGACACTTAAGTAATGTCTTAAGGGTTTAATTTCATGTATTAACCAGTCCCTCTCCTAGGTTGAACCGGTTTAGCAGGTTAATAACTCTTTTTATACCACCTATTATTAAATCAATGGCTCTTATTCAATTCATATTTTGTTACGCCTCAAAGTTCGTTGATCATAATTTTAAACTGAAAACGATTAGTTTACAAGTTCACTCTTTGACAAGTTAATGGAAGTCATTGAAGGCTTTTAGTTATGAATAGTTTTCTAACTAACTGGCACACAATGATGGATTGAATAAACTTGTGTAGTGTTCATAGAATGGTTCTTTTTGGAGTGTGGTATGAGTGATAAAGGAATGAGTGTTGAAGATCTTGGTAGAATGTGTCGAGAATACTCATAAGGATATGCAGAGAGAAAGATTTGTAAGACAATGCTTTGTATACATAGAGCATGTTTACTTTGAACAGTTGAATGTGATATTCAATATGATCATTGATGAAAGTCAGTGATTTCTATCTGAGAATTGGCACGGTAAGAGGATTATGAAGACAATAATAGCATGATTATATTAAGAAAATATAGGCTTTTATTAATAACTAGGCATAAAAGGCTTACTTGTTCCTTTGTATGACAGTGCTTATGAATTGTGAGTGTGATATGGCAGGTGATAGAAGTTTCATTCATAAAGTGTAACATGCAAGGTCTGTGCAGAGGTCTTTTTTCATTATTCATATTTATATGTTCATGATGTTTATTGAGATAAGGTGATTTTCGCTGAGAAGTCTTTAATTGTGTATGTTTGATCTGGAATGTATTGTAAACATGGTAGTACTCTATATTTTTGTCCTTTTGTATTGAATTTGATTTGTGGAGTTGGTACTCCTAAATATTGTTGGAGTTGGTGCTCCTATAGTTCATTGGATTTGGTGCTCCTAAGTCTATTGTACTCAGTGAGAGTTTTCTCAATGAGACCTAATGATGGAAACTTGGTGCTCTATTGTACTCAATGAGAGTTTGGTCAGTGAGACCTAATGGTGGAGTTGGTGCTCTATTGTAATCAATGAAATTTTGGTCAATGAGACCTAATAGTGAATGAATTGTGAGGTTTGGATTGATCCAACTCACACAGTGGTTTTTCCCTTTCTAAGGTTTTCCACTTATAAATATTATGTCTTTGTGTGGTTCCATTCAAGTGTGGGCTTATCAAATGTTTAAAGTTGTTTAATTGCTTTATTTTTGTGCATCATTGATTCACCCCCCTTAGTGATCTTGAGTATTCCTTCACCCCCCACTATTTATAATTTGCCAGAACATTAGATTTGAGGTCATCCCTTGGGGTGATGAAATTACCAAGAAAGCCCCCTAAAAATAAAAAATAATACAATTATTTGTGATCCTCAAGATCACCCTAAGGTGCAAGAGGAAAGCATATGTAAGTATTCTTGGGTTTTAAAACACACTCATTAATTATTATCCCAAATTGAAATGTGAAGTAAGTTTTAACCCAATTTTAAATTGAGAAAACAAAAAGAAAAAAAAGCACATAGAAAAGGAAAATGTCTATAATCAATGTCTTCAACCAAACGTCCTATAAAAACCACTTGAGTTAGTATTTTGTAAGATTTGAAGTATTGAAATCATGAAAATACCTCCACACAAAATTCAATGAAAAATAGAAAAATAGTAAGGTCCTATAGGAAAATAAATTGGAAAAATTTAAAAATAGGTTTTTTTGATATGTTTTAAAAAAGCACTAAAAAGGGACAAAAATAAGGAAAAAAATAAAAAGTGACTTCAGATGAGAATACCTAAATTTTGGATCAAAATTTGTAAAAATTATCTACACCATAGCGTTTATGGTGGAACCAGCTTTCCAATGCCTATTTAAGTTTGAAAATATGATAAAAAGTGAGCAAGTTAGAGCGATTTAATTAACAGGTGGTTTTTATAAAATTTCCAAGGGGACTCACTCAAGGATTAAGCCCCTTTCGATCAGCTCTTGCTCACCCAAGTGATCGAGAAACATGTGCATATGGGCTAAGGGCGTAGGGGCTAGTCAAGACTGTGGGCTAAAATCTCTAGCATGTTTGGGGGCTTAAGATGAGCTATCTATCTTCCAAATGACTAAGAGAATTTGGGAGGTTCAGCTTAAGATCTTATGAGCTTAATCTCTATAGGTTTGAAGTTTTTGGTGTGACCAAGAGCTAGAGGATATGTGGAACCCTTGGTTTCTAATGCAACCTATGTCCACAAGCGATAGATTTGAAACAAATATGTTATACATCATAATGTCGGATTTTAATTTGAAATAGATTTAAAACTCCTTTTTGTTTTTTTTTAATTACCAAAGGCACTAATTTTTTTAGACTCAAGGTTTTCGGCCTCATAAGGCAATTTTACCTAAAATGTGCAGTTTAAACCTTTTTTAAGGTGGCTTTCACTATGATTCATGGTATTTCAACTATTAATACACATTTTTGAGCTTTTTAAAGTGGTTTTGAACTAAAAACATGTGGCATTGGTGATTTTAATGGCAGTTTTCCTCATAAACTCACGATTTTGGTGATTAACATTCATGGTTTACCAACAAACTTTGTGGTTTTCACCTTTTTTAAAAGGTGGTTTCCCTTGCAATTTGTGGTTTATGCCATTCTTAGGCAGTGTTTCCCTATTTTTTATGGTTTATGCCTTGAATCTCTTGGTTTTAATGGTTTCATATTCATTTTTTAAACAAAAACTCATAAAAAATTCATGGTTTTAAGCTTTTAAATTATGGTTTTACTTTTAAAACTAGTGGTTTTGGGCTTTTCAAAGGCGGTTTCACCTAAATAAATGTGTTTTTAACAATAAACAATGGTTTTTCCTAAATAAACATGGTATTTGGGAACTTAAAAGTGATTTTAACTCAATTTTCTTGTAGGCACCAGCTACAGGCCTGCAAAAACCTTAAAAATATTTTGTCAATAAAATATCAAATATTTTATATTAAATTTTGTCTCACAAACACTCTAATCACAATAGTGTTGTCAATTTGTCTCCAACACAACTACAAAAACTTGATCTCTAAACTTGTAAAACCAATTAATGCAAATAATAAATAAAATGCATCAAAATGGAAAATAGAGTGGAATATAAGGCTAGTCCCCAATAGAGTCGCTAGAATGTAGGTGAGTAATTTAGAAATATGAAAGTGGAAACAAATACATTGCAAAAGGAACCTATTTTAATCTATCACAAACCTCAAAGAGAGATCAGCAATAAAATAAAAACAAGATAACAACATAAGCAATAAACTAAAAATTTACCACAAACCTCCATCGATGAATGAATTTATCCTTGATGTATTAGAATATGGTTGCTCTCTTTGCTTGAATGTCACCAAATTGATAGCATGTACCTAGCTTGAATGATAATGGATGAGAATGAGGGATGGAGTGCGTGAATTTATATATTTTGGGAATGGGGAATGGATGGCCAAGATCTAATTGTGAGATCAAGGGTGGAGAATGGCTGAGAGGAATTCCCTAGGATCTAGGTGTAAGATTCAAAAATTCAAAATGGCTAAGATCAAGTAGCAACCACTCTACAAAAGATATAAGCCCAAATTTAAAATCCAAACAAGAGAGTACAAATGATAAAAGAGAGCAAACAAGAATGAAAGCATAAAATGAAACTCCCCTATCAAAGTTGATTCATCTCCCTTGCTTCTCCTCCATTCTCTCTCAAGTTGCAAAGCTTTGCCTTTAGATTTTGAAGTGCTTGAATACCTGCAAATGACAATGATATGATAGCAAGAAATTTGGAGAAATGTGGTTGTTAAGGAAAAAATGGACGATAAAGTCTTCTTTTACAGACAGGTTAGTCAAATGGACAAACGAGATCTATCTTCTAGAAAGATGCCAAGATCAACGATGGAGGATTGATGTACCAGAAAGTGGTGGGCTAGGGAAAATTATGATGCCGATGGCTATGATGAAGATGGCTAAGATTAATGATCAAGTGGAGGGATAATGGATGAATTAAAAATTAAAAATTAACTAATTCATGAGAAAGGAATATTTGGCCAAGTGGAGGATGAATAATTCATTTGAATTATTTATTTGAGGAAAAGGGGAATGAGCATTTAATTAAAACAATTTGCATAATTATTGTAATTAAATGAGAGGAAATATGAAAAAGGAGCATTAAATCATTAAATTGAGTTAATTATTTAATACAAGAGACACATGGAGGACAATTAAATAATTTTGACAATTATTTAACAGTGGAAGAATTAAAAGGGGGGTGAATAGTTAAATAATTAATAATAATTACGTAACCATAGACGAAAGAGGACAAGCAAATAATTAAATAAATAGTAATTTATTTAATTATTGAGGAAAGGGGAATATTAACAATGCAATTAATTTATTTAATTGATCAAGGGAGAATAAAGGTTAGGAAGTGAATTAATTAAATAGTTAAGCATTATTTAATTAATAGAGGAATATGATCAAGAATAATCAAATAATTAAAATTATTTAATTATCGAAAGATGAAGACCAAGAAAAATGATCCTTGTAGGCTTAGGATATTTTTCACTGTCTACATTAGGAAAGGATGAAGGGTGGATATTAAGGTAGTTAGAATGTGAATGGCTAGGATTAACTTACCAAATTTAGTAAGTAGTTGTGAGGATGAGTGAAATTAAGGATATTAAGGTAGTTAGAATGTGAATGGCTAGGATACACTTATTTGGGCCCTCTTAATTAATTCAGCTTAATTATGCCTTAATTAGCGATTTAATTTATTTACATGCCTAATTAATTACATTTTCCAAAGAGGAAACCCGACAATATTTAATGCCTAAACATAACACTACATTGAGCAATGTGTGTTCCAGGTTTATGGACTTGGGACCCATTCACCCATGGGTGAATGGGTCCTCCCTAAACCTTAGGACCTAAATTTAAATTTTTTGGCAGCATTTTAATGTTTTCAAATCCATAATTCAAGGTCATCTTGTGATATTTGAATTTTGGGAAATTAAGGATACATACCTATAAATATAAGGTCATTTCACTAAATTCCACCTAGGAATTTTATGAGGTTTACAAGAGCATTTCAAGAGAAATCAAAGGCATTCAATAGGATATATATTAGACATTTATTGCAGAATTTAAGATCTATTCATCATGTCAAAGTCTTCTTGCATCATGCATATTTTTTGAGCTAACATTGCGATGTACATTTCATGATCAAGTCAAGCATTCAAAGTATCATTTCAAGTAAGATTCAAGTGTCAAGATCCACATCTAATTCATCCATCTCATGCAAGTTTCAAACCTCTTAAGATCTCAATTATTAAGGTTTATTCAAGGATTTGTTTAGTGGTAACATATCTTTTTTCATTCTTCATTCCCTCTTTCATGCATTATATCAATTCAAGGTTTGATTACCAAAACGGGGTTTTACCAAGGCAAACACCTATTCACCCAAAACAAACATTTTTCTTTCTTGTACTTGTGATTGCATATTTAGGTTGAATACTACTTGAAGACCTTTTGAAGAGTAGGATTCATAAAGTTTTCAAAGTTTCAAAAGTTGTCAAAGTTATTGTCAAGTCACAAAATCTAGCTTACAGATCGGATTTCTAACTTTCTGACACTAAAACCTAGACAAATCAAAAGCTTCAAATCTGCACCAAAGGCTCCCAAAATATTTTTACAACCTTTATACTTGGACCCATTTTCCCATGGACAAATGAGTCTCAATTCAGCTTCTAAAAATCAATTTTGGTGACTGGTACACAAGTTTTTTCCCTTCTTAGATTTGCATTATGTTTTTTGGTTCTACAAATATTGAGTTTAATATTGTTTTTTCAAGTGTTAGATTTCATTTTGGTGTTGATTTTCTATTTTTAATTTTTCTCCCCAAAGTGTTGTTTGACCTTGACCCTCATCCTTCAGTCATAAGGAAATCTGAAGATTCTCACTTTAATTTGATTCACCTAAGGGTTGATAATCAATTCATTGTGTGGATCTCATTTCCTAATGAGATAGTGGAAATTAGGTATCATATCATATTTCACCCCTCATTTTTTATTTGATTCACCTATTTTGCAGTTTTCCCTTTTACATCCTGATATTGAATCAAAAACCAAGCCTAAATCTCCAACAATGATTGAACCTAGATCCTCTAACCAAGTGCATACTCATCCATCCTATGTTAATAAAGTCACCAACACACCCATCAACCTAGAAAAGACTTATGGCCAAGGCTTTAAGATCTTATCTAAAAAAGGATATGACACAACAAATTAGCATGAGATTCATAAGTTGTTAGAACAAATTCCAATTGAAGATACTGAAGGTTTAGGATATCAAGATCCTCCTCCTTTCATACCTTATAAAGAAACAAGTGCCCTCCATCATAATGAAAAAATTCCTCAAAAAGATGATAGGATAATTTTAGGTCCTTCTTCAAAGCCACCTCAACAAGATCCTCAAACAAGCAAGAAATCTAAACCTTATAAAGTCAAAAAGTTGATATTCCTACATACTAAAATATAAATTGAACAACAAATGGATGAAATTATTCATCTAGGATGGATTACACTAGCACCTCCCACTAGAATCAATAAGCCTAAGAACATGAATTATTGTGCATATCATAGAACTCTCAGGCATCTTACTGATGAGTGTTGTGCATTAAAGCTCATATTGAGTGGTTTTTCTCTTCCTAAAATTTCTTATGATAACATAATTGGATAGAAATTACAGGAACTTTGCTCCTTGCCATGTGTTAGTTATAGGATCATAGCATACTCACTATTACATGATTTACATTCATTGAAAATCATTTTCTATATTGCAAGGAGCTCATTCTCATCACCCATATCAGTTGATCCTTGTCCTGCACTTAGTGGTAGCAAGGAGGTAGATAGCCTTTTCCTATTTTGGCACTTGACATTGTCCCTTTGGATAGTTTTTTTCCTTCTGCATACGATGAACAAGATTGATATGCGGATGACCTGCTATGGGTTGACTCGCATGTGCCTTACTAGTCTTTTATTTGGTTTTTTTTTATGTTCTTTTTGTGATTGCATGTGCATAATGTGATCCCCTGTACTATTTTGTTTGATGTATATTCATGTTCATTCCTCTTCTTTTATCTTCATTCTCTATATGTTTTAAACCCTTTATCTTTTCTTGTGTCTTGTGTTTTCCTTTTGGGGATGATGAAAGGCATCAAGACATTTAGGTCTCTTCCATGTTGACCCAAAAGGATTTTCTTTGTTTTTCTCTCTATGTGTCATTCTTCTTGTTCCATGAGTTATTTTGGAATGATGAAATTTTTGAGCTCTATAATATCATTGTAGCAAAGACATACACTAATCCTGAATATGTGGATCCCTTATGTGATTTTTGGATTTTATTTTGGGGGAAACCCCTTCCTTTTTCATGAAATAGCTTCATTTGGAAACATATGACTTGGCATAAGGCTTTCCAAATAATCTCATGTCTTCTTTACTATTATAATTTATCATTTTCTACTTTAAAGTAATTTCTCACAATGTGGTGTTAGCAATTTCTTTAAAGTGGGGGCATACATTGGCATTATCATTTTGGAGATCTTGAACTATATATCTTATGTTTCATTGTGTGGTCTTCTTATTTTTGTGATGTGTCTTCTTCTTGTTGGTTTTGTTGGGTTTGATTTCCTCCAAGAGCATGACCTTTCTTGGCATACAGCTTTCCTCTTAGTGGTGATGCTACGCATTTTATTCCCTAAGTTGTGAATCTTTTATCCTAGACTTGTCCTCTCTTGGAGATATTAGGCACAATGTTCCCTAAGAGGAGACCTTACATGAACTAAACAAAAACCCTTTGAACATGTCTTATCCTATTTGCATTTTTTTCAAAAGTGTTTAGCATAATGCAGCTTGCTAACCTTATGAAGCTTGAAGTTACAACCCTTTTTATGGCCACCAAGCATAATGCACTTTGCTTGCCTGTGATGCCTTGCATTTTGTTCATAAGTGTTTAGCATAATGTAGCTTGCTAGGCCTTATGGAGCTTTAAATTCATATCTTGTGGTGCCTTATTAAAGTTATTAGAGGTATAACTTTGGTATGGTATGGGATCCTAATGCGATTCTCTCATTTTCCACCCTTGGGGGCTCACCTAGTGAACAACGGATTTCACTAGCTCGTGTGAGAGTGCATTGTTGTTTGCATAGTGAACAACAAGTTCCACTTGTAAAATTTTTTGGATAAACAGCTAAGGCATTTTCCGCATCGCATTGGATAGTCGAGGCTTGATCCTATACCCTTTCTTTTTCTCTTTTCTCTTTCTTTGAGTCTTTGACATTGTATGATTGATTATCTTATCATTGTTGCATATATATGTTTAACAGAGGCATGTGTCTCCTTCTGCCTTTGTTATTTTTTCCATTAGATCTTAGTTCTTGGGGGCTTGATCACCTTCCTTGATCTTTTTCATCTCATCCTTCCAACGATTGTACAACTAGACCTCTCTTTATTGTCTACTTTAGTGTGAGTTTGATGTAGGGTCATCCTCTCACTAAAGTGGGGGATAAATGTAGTGTAGAAAAATGTAACCCTTTACATTTTCTCACTTGTTTGGGCCCTCATTTAAATTGGACTTAATAGTGCCTTAATTTAGTGTTGTTAAATGTACCCCTTCACATTTACACACTTATTTGGGCCCTCTTAATTAATTGAGCTTAATTATTCCTTAATTAGCCCTTTAATTTATTACAAGCCTAATTAATTACATTTTCTGAAGAGGAAACTCGACAATAATTAATGCCTAAACATAACACTTTACATTGAGCAATGTGTGTTCCAGGTTTGTGGACCTGGGACCCATTCACCCATGGGCGAATGGGTCCTCCCTAAACCTTGGGGCCTAAATTTAAATTATGTTTTTTGTGGTATTTTAATGTTTTCAAATCCATAATTCAATTTTGGCTTGTGATATTTGAATTTCCGTAAATTAAGGATACATACCTATAAATATAGGGTCATTTCACTAAGTTTCACCTAGCAATTTTATGAGATTTACAAGATCATTTCAAGAGAAATCAAAGGAATTCAAGAGAAGATATATCAGAGATTTATTGTAGAATTTAAGATCTATTTGTCGTGTCAAAGTCTTCTTGCATCATGCATGTTTTTCGAGCTAACAGTGTGATGTAGGTTTCATGATCAATTCAAGCATTCAAAGTATCATTTCAAGCAAGATTCAAGTGTCAAGATCCACATCCAATTCAACTATCTCATGCAAGTTGCAAACCTCCTAAGATCTCCATTGTCAAGGTTTATTCAATGGTTTATTGAGTGCTAACATAGCTTTTTTCATTCTTCATTCCCTCTTTCATGCATTATTTTATTTCAAGGTTTGATTACCAAAATGGGGTTTGACTATTAACCCAAAACAAACATTTTTCTCTCATGTTCCTTTGATTTCATATTTAGGTTGAAGAAGACTTGAAGACCTTTTGAACAGCAAGATTTACAAAGTTGACAGAGCTACAAAATTTTTCAAAGTTTTCATCAAATCATGGAATCTCACCTACAAATTGGATTTATGATTTTTCGACACTAAAACCTAGAAAAATCAGAAGCTTCATATTTGAACCAGAGTATCTTGAAAAATTGTTGCAACCCCTATACTTGGACCCATTTGACCATGGGAAAATGAGTCTCAGATCAGCTTCGAAAATTACTTTTGGTGATTAGTACACAAGTTTCTTCCCTTCTCAGATCTACATTCTATTTTATGGTTCTACAAATATTGAGTTTAATATTTATGTTTCAAGTGTTACATTGTATTTTGGTGTTGATTTGCTATTTTTAGTTTTTCTCTTAGTCATAAGGAAATCTTAAGATTCTCACTTTGATTTGATTCACCTAAGGGTTGATAATAAATTCATTTTGTGGATCTCATTTCCTAATGACATAGTGGAAAATAGGTATCATATCATATTTCACCCCCCTCATTTTACCAAAACACCTATTTTCCATCATTTCAGGGACATATGCACTTTAAAGGGCTATAACTTTAGAATTTGTTGAGAGAATAAGGAGACCATAAGGACAAGTGTTCCTCATCTCTCAATATTCTTGGAATCTGTTGAGAGAATAATGGTTGTACAAGGAATAGTGTTCTTAGGTCCCCATTATTCTTGGAAAGTGTTGAGAGAATAATGGCTTGATTAAATAATAATATTATTTAGTTACTTTAGCCACATGGGTGAGATGGATAATAGGTGGAATATGTAATTAATTAATTGATTATTATGATGATATGGAAAACGGTGGTTAATTAAATAATATGATTATTTATTTAAGTTAGGACTTTAGGTGAAAGGGATATGTCCTAGGTTAATTAGGACTAGGTGATGGGATGTAGGACTAGGAGAAGGAGTTTGATGGATTAGGGATTAGTTGATAGGTTTAGTGATCATGAATAGAACTATGGAATATTATAGGTGTCTACACATGGTTTAACAAAACATTTTTTATTTCTAAGCTTGTTTATTGGTCTATAAATTGATACTTTAGGAAGTGGTTTCGTATGAAAATTTGTAGGTACCCAAGTATTGTTGGAATACTACCAGAATTATTTCAATTAAATATTATTTGTAAAATACTCTTGTAAATACTTCCATTGTAAGTGTGTTTAATCTTTTCATATTTTATATTATATTGTGCAAGTTTCAGAGTGTGGGTTTTATCTCTCAAAAGGGTTTTTCCTACATAAATCAATGTATTATGTTATCAATGTTTATTTTCTTAAGATTTCATTTCTCTAATTTTTGTTATAATTTTGTATCATACTTCAAGTTTTTTATACATCACTCAATTCAAGATTAGCATAGTAATTTACTTCTACATACCTTGCTTCCTATAAATTGGTATCAAAGCCTAATCACCTTTAGTTCTAATTGTTGGGTAGAGGGTTTTTTGAGCTAATAATTATTTGAGTGAGAACTTGCATAGGAAGGAATTTGTGATCTTTAATATAAGAAATAAAGATGAAAATTACATCAAGGAGGATTGAGGTATAAAATTTCTTAGGAATGGACTTTTGAAATTTGGAAAGTAAAAATGGAATATCTATTGATTGACCTTGATCTTGAAGGGCACACAATCTACTGAGAGGAATTAGTAGATCAAATATGTTTAGAACTCTTTAATTCAACATGTATTTCCAAATATAAAACATGAATCAAAACAACTACTCTCACTCAAGAAATCACAAAAATACACATTCACACCATGAACACTAGATATACATGGAAATCTAGAATGGGAAAAACCATGGTGATAAGAGTTTCTTGGAACTACTGTCCAAATCTATCCTCCTAGAAATAAAGAATAAGATACAATCATGAAGTAGGTACCAACCTACTAGAGACACCAATCCCCTGCATTAGATGTAGGCACTGACCTATTGGAGACACAAATCCCCAATACAAAGATCTAAGCACCAACTCAATGAGTAGAACCTAATCCCAAAGCATTATAGAGATAAATCATGCAAAACTTTAATGTTGATTACACAAATTACACAAGATCTTATCTTACTTCAAATACTCTCCAACACTCCTTATGTCTTCTAATGATGGCGCACATAATTAAGGTGCAAATCACATTGAATAACACTTGTTCACACAAATTCTCTCACACTCACTCACTCTTTCATCACACTCACATACATATCATGTGAATTGAGATCTAAATTATATACAAGACATTACATTAACATCATTTCATTTCGGTGAAGGATCCCCAATTAACCAGGATGACATAGGGTGGACCTAAATTCAAATTACATGAAATGTATAGCAGGTAGGTCCTAAATCAATTTTTTTTCTGCCAAACCAACATGATGTCCTATGCTTCCACAAGGTCCTTAACCTGGACCTATTTTAGCTACCCACTCTAACTCTAGATGTCACACACTACTAGTTTTTTTCTGCACAGTTCCAAAACACCAACTGGTTAACTGATAAGCACACTGACCCTTTTGTCACTTCAATATTTTTTCATGCAGAACATAACTTCCAAAACTCTATAATATGATAGAACATGTGTATGCATACTCTCCATTCAAACCACATAGCCAAACTCGCATCTAGAAGGGAATACAAAATATGACTGTATTTCCAACATTTAATATCAAACTCATGGATTACTTCTATCAAAATTAATAGATACAATCATGATATTGAAAGCATACTTGAGTTAATCTTCTTCATTGTACTCAAAATGCACTAATAATTACAATTCAAGTATGATTACATTTAGCTCAACAGTGAGCACTATCTATCATCAAGGATACTGCTCCTTGACATTACTCTTTTGACATCAATGACAACTTATGATCAACATATCTAATGTGTCTGGAATAAGAAATTTCCTCACATTGATTTCCACTTTCACCCCTTGGATAGTCCATTTCTTCCCTCTTCAAGAATTGATCATTTTGAGTCCTATTTCTCCCCCTTTGACATCAATGAAAAAGTTCAACTACTTACTGCACAATCTAAAAACCTATTTCCCAAAAACACTCCCCCTAAGTCCATACTGCACTACTTCTGAAAATACTTAGCAATATCACCAAGCCTTATTACAGTAGGGATACAATGCTACCCCTCAACCTATGCTTCCTCTTGATTCAAGAGGAGGAAGCAATAACTCCTAACTTCTTCTAGAGATACTCAAAAGTATCCTTAGGAAGTGATTATTTGAAAATGTTTGCTACTTGCTCCTTGGTTTCAACATACTCCAACTTCACCTCCTTTTCTGCAACCTTGTCTCTCATAAAATGATACTTAATTGCAATATTATTTTTCCTTGAGTACATTACCAGATTCTTTGAAATGTTTATAGAACGTATTATCACAAAGAATGGAAATGGGACCATCAAACTCTATCTTCATCCCCTACAAGTTCTACTCCATCCATAATACTCAAGTGCAACATTAAGCTACTGCAATGTACTCTTCTTTTGTTGTAGATAAGGAAACTAAATAATGCTTCTTGCTTTACCAAGATAAAATATTGTCACCAAGAAAGAAAGCTTTGCCACTTGTACTCTTTTGATCATATATGCTTCCTTCCCAATATACATTTTCATATGTAGTAAGATTGAAAAAAATTCTCTTAGGATACCACAAACCAAAATCCATCGTAGCCTTTAGATATCTAAATATTATTTTCACTACTTTGACATGAGTTTACTTAGGTGTTGCCTAAAATCTATCTACCATTCAAATTGCTTGTATTATATCCAGTCTATATGCAATAACATACAACAAACTACCAATCATGGACCTATAAAAATTCTAGTATGTCAGAGCAGATTCATCATCTTTACTCGGTTTACACCCAGTAACCATAGGTGTACTCACCAGTTTGTATTCTTTCATCTTGAATTTTATTTATATTTCTTTTTGTAGAAAAGGGGCATATGTTACCCTTGGGACTCCAAGTCATAAAAGAGTTCTAAGTAAGTAATGGACTTCCCTAAACTACCTCAGGTTGACAAGATAGATTTGAAAAGATGAAAGACTAAGGTTGAAAAGGAAGGGAAAGTAGCGTATTGCTTTCCTTTTTCTAAAATCAGGTGTTTACAGAACCAAAAGAGTTGGCTAAAGAATTTTTTATTTGCTACATAGGAAGCTCTCTATTTTGAGGACAGCAGTGCAAATCTCATAATCCAATATGGTGCATTGGCATCTTATACAGACAGAGGTCTAGAAAGAAAACCAAAAAAAGTGTGAGCCTACTAGCTATCTAATTGGTTGTTTTTCTATTTGACAAAAAATACCAAAATTACTGCAAAAAGTGGGAAACAAAGTACTTGAAAGGAAACTACTCAAAATAAACTATTCTAGAAATGACGAAGAGAGGATAAAAAAGAGGTATTGTGCTTCCCACAACCTGATTCTTCAATTATCTCCACACGAACATGCCTACACACATGGGAATGAGAAAAATATTGGGTTGTGTTTGAGGTCTACCTTAGTCAGACCCTTGTTTTGGTGTTCCCACCTCCATGGACAACCAAGATGCCACAAGATATGGAAATTGATAAAGAAAGTAGAAAGGAAGTAGTACAACTAGATAGAAAGAAAAGATAACTAAAACGCTATCTAATAAGCACGATGATGCAACCAAATATAAATACAAAATGATACCTTCCCAACTATGATCTCTCAAGGCCAATAATGGAAGGAATAGAGTGACACCACCACATAGAGAAGTTGAAGCTTGATGATCCTACAATAAGAGTGGTTTTGTGATGAGAGTACATTGTTGGAGCCAAATGAGGAGCTTGCAATAAGAAGAAAAATGGTGTAGAGGTAAGAATGAGAGAATTAAGTGCTAGAATGTGTGAGATAATATACAAGAATGAAGCTAGAGTGAAGTTGAATGAATTGAGTTTGAATTAACAAAATGGAGGAAAGAGGTCAAATTTCATCAGTCAAGGGAGGCAGGGAACGTTACTCTTCACATCTGATGGAAAATGTAACATCTTTGCAAATCCTAAGCGTAAGAATCTTGTCAGGATGGTAGTGTGCCATGTAGACATCCACACAATGCATGCATGTCCCTGACAAAAATTCCTCCACCAACACAAAATGACATGGCTAGGTGGAAGGGACAAGGTGGCGGCAGTGGATTTTACATCATTGAGTTTATATTTTCTAAGGTAGGGTAAATTAAATGGTTAATTTTCCTAGGGTGAAAATTCATGCCATTACATTTTTCCCCCACTTTAGCGAGCATGTATGTCAGTGTGGATGCAAGGTAAATTAGAAAGAGATTAAATATAATATACCTTAACCATCAAGGAAGCAGATCTATGATCTAAAACACTAGGATGTAAAGGAGGTAGCTCCATAGGTTCTAAATCCCATAGGGAAACCTTTACATGAAAGAGAGAGAGATGGATCCACAGGTACTCGTTCCTATGAATTTTGATAGAAGTTGTATAAGTTCTCGGTCCTGCACAGGAAGCACTACAAATTCTCAATCTTGTAGGGCTTAACATGAAGGCTTCTATAGGTTCTCATTCTTATTGAATTTGATATGAAATATCCTTACAAGTTCATGGTCCTATAAGGAAATACTGACGAGGTGCTCAATCTTACTAGGAAAGCTTGATTGTAGGGAGCCTTATAGGTTCTCGGTCCTACAAAGAAACATGTTAAGTTGCAGACAAAATATGTTAGGAAAAAAATCCAAGGACACACACATCACAGAGCATGCAATTGAAGGAGAATTTTTTAAAGGGGGTTCCCATGGGAACCCTTCAAGACAACAAAGGGCCCACTCAAAGGGACACTCTGATTTGAAAGACATGACATTTCCTATAAATGATTCTATCATCAAGAAATCCTTTTGAAAGATATATTTCACCAAGGAATTTGATAGAAAGAATACTCCTTCTCCAAGGAAAGTTTTCAAAATTCTTCATAAAAAAAAGTACTCCTTTTTCGAAGGAATTTTTTTCAGATTCTTTCATTACAAATTCATTTCTGAAAGAAAATTTTTACTAAGGGGTCCTTGTTGAAGACTGCATCATTTGGAAAATGAAAAAATTTCAATAAGAGATTTTTTGACCACATAATTCACCTTATTGAAAATCAACAAAGCATGGTAGCTCCCCATTAGGATGGTGTGTGCTACATAGAGGATCATATAGCATCCTAAGGAGAGAAAGAAGAGGCAGAGATATTGTGGCCTTCGAGACATAGTGAGATATAAATGTGGTATGTTATCACGCATGTGAGGGACAACACATAAGCATCACAACATCACTAATTAGATAGAGGGAGACAAAGAAAGATAAAGAAAATGATAGATAAGAAGAGATGAAGAAATCAAGAGATAGGAGGATCTGGGAGTTCGAGGTCAGATCTATTCATATATATAAATAGGTAGCATATGGTGTATGAAAAAAAAATCATCAATCCCCAAAGTTCTGAAATCATGAAGAGCACATGAAGACAAAATAAAAATAAAAAAATTGGGTCAACATGGAAGAGGGCCTAAATTCCCCCAACGCTTTGCTTCATCCCCAATTGTCAAAAAGTAAATTTACAACATATAGAAGAATGATGATAAACATAGAAGAAGTTTACAAAAATGTTTCCAAGCTTGTATCCAAGCACCTACAAGGGTAGGAAGTCCTCCAAGAAAGATTAAAAAAACTCATAAAAACAAGAACAAGGGGAACAAACATACATACAAATCTAATCTATAGATAAAGAAGAGGTACCACCCTACTCCTCATTAACTAGGAGGTCATCCTACTCCAAATATAGATCATTATATAGGGAACGGGGATGGGCTTGCAAGGGAAGGATAGCAAGGGAAGTACCCTCTGACTCTCCTACAACAAGGGCCAAGGAAGAAGGCCCCTCAAGGTCTTCTTCACTGAGCTCTTATGAGGTAAAATTCATAAATCTCGTAAATATCACAGACAGAGCTCAAACATCATCAACCGAGTTAAACATGCACTTCACCAGAGTTCCATGTGTAAATTGGGTGGGAGAAAAAGGAGGTGCCCAAGATCCACTTTTGATCTCATTAAGAGGGGTAGTGACAAACTCAGGGGATGTGGGGGCCACCTCTGTCACAAGGATGGTGCAAGCCAAAGTAGGACTAGCTCCTGAAGAAGGTGAACCCTTCTTTTGACCACCACTCGAAGTGAGGGCATCCTCTAACTTGTGCTTCAACAAAGGATGTTGGATCCCCACAGAAGAAGCGAAGGTGGGGGAGGGAGAAGAAAAATTCGTGACAAACACCATCATTATTTTTGGCATGTCTGTGGGCTAATGTCTAGTAGGGACATCAAAAGAGGAGGCTCCATGGAAGGATAAATGAAGACTTGCACCCTTTTGGGTGAGGATCGTCAGTAACCATCAAGGGATTCGAAAGCCAAACAAAGGCGATTGAAACTAAGGAAAAAGGAGCAGAAGGAAGAGACATAGAAAAAGAATATGTAGAAATAGGAGCTACTATCTCCCCCTTTTTCTTCTACAAGGTAGTGTGTTCTATGACCAGAGCTTTTCTCCTACGCTTGCACTCATGCACAAGATAGTTACGTCGGCTCCGGGCACTAGAATTTGCAACTTGAGAAGAGATGGGAGGTTCTTTTTCTATCATAGGAGTGGCCTCCACAACTATGGTTCGTGGAAGTACAACCTCCTGCACAGGATTAGGAGAAGGGATCATAGAAGCAGAGATAGTAGCAGGTGAAAAAGTTGTCACAAGTGCCTTGACAGTGAGCCTCTTCTTATTCACCACCAGAGGGTAGGATCAAGAGTGATAGGAGACCATGGAGGCTGAGAAATAGTAGCAACCCCACAAAGACCTTTTCCCTTATCATATACAATGGGTCTAAGAACCATGGCAAGATAGAAAGTTTTAAAACCTGATACTTAGCCTTTCGCCAAAGGAACCATCGGGCTTCCCATGAGAGGCATGGAAGAAAAAATTGAAGATGCCACAATAGGGCGGGAATAAAAAGTGGATGGAGCAAAGGACATGAAAGAGGAAGGACCTTGGACACAATTAATCTTCCTCCTTCCCTTTTTTTGAGAGGAGGAGGTAGCTTGATGCTACGCAATCATGGAAACTCTCATAAAGATAGTGTAGGGTGACACTGGATAGCTCATTTTTGGTGCCTTACCCTAGTTTATAATTAACATAGGTGTGATGCAGTAAATCCCCCTAGGAGGGAGAAGTCTAACTAGAGCAAGAAAAAATGGTCCAGTGAAAATCCCCCATGAGACACCAGTGGTTTATAACCAGTGTTGAGTGCTATGTGCACAAATCCCTCATGCAATAATTTGACACTTATAAACTACCGAAGAAACACCATTCATGGAGACTATCTAGGAATGCTAGCCTCACTCTGAATAGGTCTGACTCAGTGATTATGATAAAGAAAGTATCAATGGCCTTGGGTCCTACCAAGACTGAAAGAGAAATAGAGCTCAAAGAAGGGACTAAGATTCCATCATATGTATGAATAGTTTCCTTTGATTCTTCTTACTCCTCCCTATGCAAAGTGTTTATAAATAGAGCTTCTTTAATTACAATATTTTCTTAGCTTGTAGGGTCAACTAGGACACCAATCATAATGTTTCCATTGATATGAGTGGGAATGTCCAAGAGAGAAGGCTCATTACTTAGAGGTAAGTCCTGTGAGGTAAATGTTATGTTAGGTGATGTTCATGCATACTAGGTAGGAGGAATATGTGAGAATGAGACCATATTCACATATCCTAATGGCATGAACTCAGAGGAAGTAGAAGGCTCAATGATTAAGTTTGTAGAATGAGATGGAAATGGTTCAGTATATATTTTTAATTCATTATTAGCCTTTGCCATAGACTTGTTAGAATTTTGATTTTTCTCATCAAAATAAATGGTATCATCATCAATGTGGTCTTGGATCTCATGATGCAGGTGCACAATCTTTCGGTATCATTTCCATGTATTCAGTGGTACTAGCAGAATTGATGCTCATCATACCAATCGGGATAGGGCTCGATAAGAGGTTAGGGGTCCAGTAATTTTAGGACTTCGTATTTTAACAACCTTTTCAACATAGAAGTATAAGAATTCCATGGATTTTTAAAATGTCGGTTGTGCTTTAGGCTCTTGTTGTTAGATGTAGAGACCATGTTTATAATAGCCTTGTGCTTTCCAAACACTAACACTACAAACTAACCCTCAGAACAAGAGCGCGAGGAAGATCCCCCGAACTACACAACCTTTTGTCGGTATTCTCGTAGCGTAGCACATAAATATGCAAAAGAGGGATACTTTATTAAGGAAGAAAATTTCCTACCAAGGCTTTTGTAGGTTTCCAATGAAGACCTTTTGAACATTCGATTTGGGTAAAGGATAGGATATTTGTGAGAGAAGCACTTCATAACGAGCAATAAAATCTATTATCCTCTTATTTTTCCCTTTCTTACATCCAACGAGATTCAAAAAGGTCATCGGTCCAATATTGGCTTGGAACTATCAAAGAAACTGATTTACCAGCTAATCAAATGAAAAGATTGAATTTTCTAGTAAGCAACAATACCACTCAAGGGAATATCCTTAAGATACCTTGGAAACAACTTGGCCATTAGCACATTGTGATGGAAAAATTTGATGCAAATGGCATTGAATGTTGAAACATGCATCTAAGGATCTCCTTTACCACCATATTTTTCAAATTTTGAAATCTCCATCCCCTAAGGGATAGGAGTGTTTATAATAGATATTGATAAAGGACTGTGATGAAAGAAGGGCTGAAATATAGGTTGTGAAGTAGCATTAGAAAATTTTGCTAGCTAGTTCTACATTGGACCCATTTTCTACAACAAGGCATTCAAGATAGGGTCAAAAGATGAGATAGGACCAGTGGAATTGCCACTAGAGCAACCAACCCCCATTCTAGCAAAGACCCCACCACCAAGACTAGCATGGGCTCTAGAACTGCCACCAAGAACATTAGACCTTGTAGAGTTTAAACCCAAGGGTACCTTATTTACTTTAATAGTGGGGGTGGCTGAGGAACAATAGTAGTTTCAATAGATAGGTCAATCTTGTCCATGTACATCGACACATTGGGCATTAAGGCTTCTATCTATCTTTTAGCAGTCTCAGACCAAATATCTTGGGTAATATCAGACCTAGGGTTGTATGATGGGATATGAGTGTACACTATGTCAATGATTCCCCGAAGGAATACAAGACCTACCCAATCCTTATCCAACATAACTCCCAATTCATTAACAACCTTAGTGGCCTTAGCCATAATTCTTTCTTTTCTTAAATATTCCCCAAAATTTGAAACCATTATGTTCAAGGCAAGAACCTACTTCGTGAGAATATTGAGAGCATCATCTTCCTCTATAGATGAAGCGAAAGAAGAAGTGGGAGGAATAAGAATGCAAGATTATTCCCCAAAGGGACCAGAGAAACTTGTATTAGTTCCAAAGACTAACTCTTAAAAAGAGGAACCTATAGTGACCTTTGGATTCTTCTCTATATGTTACACACTTCTTCTGAAAATGTTCTCAAAGGTTGTATATTGAGTTGTAAATCTCATAAACTTTATAACACACAAGTCTTCAACACACTCAAGATGCAAGAGAAGGATTCTCAACACAAAGAAATAGAAACAAAAGATGTTCACATCGAGTTCACCAAAAATGTAGAAGATGGGGATTTGTCACCCTTGAGACTCCAGGTCATGGAAGATTCCTAAGGAACATACTACCATAAACTACCTTGGGTTGACTAGATAGTTTTGAAAAGACGAAATACTAAGGTTGAAAAGGAAGGGAAAGCAGTGCACCACTTTTCTTCTGCTAAAACCAAGTGTTTATAAAATTAGAAGATCCAGCTACAAAAATTTTGATCTGCTACCCTGACAACTCATTTTTTTAGGATGGAAATGTAGACCTCAGACTCCAACATGGTGTGTTGGTATCCTGTACAGATAAAGGTCCAAAAAAAAAATAGAAAACATTGTCATCCTACTAACTATCCAATTGGCTATGTTTTTCTATTTGACATAAACTATAGAAAGTACTAAAAAAGTAGGAAACAAAGTACTTGAAAGGAAACTTCTCAAAACAAACTATTCTAGAAATGATGAATAAAGGACAAAAAAGAGGTATCATGCTTCCCATGACCTGATTCTTCAATTATCTCCACATGAACATTCCTACACACATGAGAACAAGAAAAATTTTGGGTTGTGTTTGAGGTCTACCTTAGTCAAACCCCCATTTTGGTGTTTCCATCTCCATGAATAGCCAAGATTCCATAAGATATGGAAATCGATAAATAAAGTAGAAAGGAAGTAGTACAACTAGATAGAAAGAAAAGACAACTAAAATGTTATCTAATAAGCACAATAATGCAACCAAATAGAAAGACACAAAGATACCTTCCCAACTATGAGCTCTCAAGTCCAATAGCGAGAGGAATAGAGTGACACCACCATGTAGAGAAGTTGAAGCTTGATGATCCTACAATAAGAGTGGTGTTGTGATGAAAGTACGTTGTTCGAGCCAAATGAGAATCTTGTAGCAAGAAGAACAATGGTGTAGAGGCAAGAATGAGAGAATGAAGTGCTAAAATGTGTGAGAGAATATGCAAGAATGAAGCTAGAGTGAAGAAGTTAAATGAATTGAGTTTGAATGAAAAAAAATGGAGACAAGAGGTCTAGTTTCATCGATCAAGGGAGGTAGGGAACGTTACTCTTTGCAGCCAATGGAAAACATAACATCTCTACAAATCCCAAGAGTAGGAATCTTGTCAAGGCATGTTTCCTTGAAAAATATTTTCCACTGACGTAAATTGATGCAACCAGGTGGAAGGGACAAGGTGGTGGTGGTGGATTTTACATCATCGAGTTCATATTTTCTAAGGTAAGGGAAATTAAATGGGGAATTTTTGTAGGGTATAAATTCGTGCCATTACACTTTTATATACTTGTTCTGAGAAATGAATATGCCTTTGTCTAATTGAGAAATTTGTAAACTAAGAAAGATAATTCACCAAGCATTGACATTTCAAAGTCACTCTACATTGCATCCCAAAACCTTTTGCACTTATCATCACTACTTCCTCTAAGTATAATGCCATCAACAGATCACAACAATCAGCAATTGATCATCTTCAGCTTTTATGTATAAGTTACTATCTAAAATACCTCTTCAAAAACCTTGTTGTTGTAGATACCTATCCAATCTAGAATACCAAGTCTAGGAGCATGGTTGAGTCCATAAAGTGGTTTCTTCAATCTGCACACAAAATTTGGATTATCTGAGCATTCGAAGCCTTCTAGTTTCTTAATGTAGACTTCTTCTAACTGACCATTCAGAAACACAAACTTCGCATTCATCTAATATACTTTGAAGTTCTTGAATGTTGATAAATCCATTTAAACATTTTTATTTCTTCCAGAATTTCTATTGGAGCAAATGTCTCTTCAAAATCAATTCCTTCAACTTGAGCATATCCTTTACACACAAGTCTAGCATTGTTCTGGATCATGTTTCCATCTTCATTCGACTTGTTTCTAAATACCCATTTGGTACCAATACCATTATTTCCTTTAGGTCTTGGAACTAATTCCCAAATTTCATTTTTATTTTATTGAGCTAACTCTTCTTCCATAGCATTTATCCAACTTTTCTCTTTCCTTTCCTTTGTATAATAATTTTGATGAGATGGATGAGGAATTCTAAAATTTTGATGATTTTATGATATCATCGATGTTAACATGAATTCAGCATGTGATGGCATCCAAATAAATCTTATTAGATGAAGGTATTGGGGAATGGGAACTTTGAAACTCTAAAAAATGGAAATAGAGGACAAGTGGCTTTTAGGATTTCAAGGATGGAATGGATGGCATGAAAGGATAAGAAACCATGAAATTTTGAAAGACTTGGAGGAATTATGAAAAATACTTAAGGGAATGTCAAGGTGTCAAAATTTCAAGGAAGGCATGATTGAGATGACAAGTTCAAAGGAGATGGAGGGATTAAAAACTCTAAAATTATGACAACACATGGACAAAACTCATAAAAAATAAAGTAGGGTTTCAAGAATTTTGGGATGGATGGAAGGAGGTACTTAAATAGAGAACAATCAAAATTATGAAAACCTGGACTTATTATGACCTTTGGGCTTTGAGTATTGGACATGACAAAGGAGGTATGAAACTATAGGAAAACCTAACAATCTAAAAGTTTATAAAACACACAAAACATTGAGGAAAACTCCACAACCTAGACACAAACCGTTTAAGGATTTTTACATTTTTACACTTAAGAAACCCATTTGAGATTTCTCATATCAATTATCAAAATAGTTTGAGAGAGGTTCAATTGCACAAATTTTGGAGCAAAGAAAACTAAAAAAGAGACACATCAAAATATGGTGCTAATAGTCACTCTACTTAGGAACATCTATCTCTTGTAGGTGTGGTAAAACTTAGATCTTTGAGAGCATACCCAAAAGGGACAAGACAAAATATCGTGATAGTATACACTTAATCATGGTTAAATAGGGACCATGACTACACAAAGACACCAAGGTACATACAAAAGAATAAATGATATATAGAAAACAACTTGTAATCAATAACATGGAGGCACATAGACATTAAAGATATGGCTACACACAAAAATTACAACATAATTATAGGTCAAACCTTGCAAGAAGATCCATGAAACATGGTTATGAATCAGTTGTTGCACATTATTTCCTCTATCAAACACTATTTGGTTGGAGGAATTGATCTCCCTCAACATGAGACTATCTTCCTCGCTTGGATGAAACATATGCAGCTTCATGTTTGCATGCATTAACTTTAAAATGTTGCCTAAATAGTGAAGGAAAATTGCCATTACAGGGAAACCATAAATAATCCACGCATCTTCCTCTTTGTCCATACATTGCATTTCTAGTGGCTAGGGTGGAACTAATTATGACTCATCATTCATTTTTTTTCCTTTTTGAACTTCATGTTCATGAGATATTGACACCTCTTTCTTCTTCACTACCCATTGTTGCAATGGATCTATTTTTTCTATCACCCTCTTCAAAAAAATATTGTCATTGGTCTTATCTTTTTTCTATTGTGATTTCTTATTTCTTCCCACAGAAATTCTCTCTGTTGTAACAACTATATCATTATTTATTGCAAGAACACATTCAACTCTCAATTGATTTTCATTTATTACCTACACTACTGCTACATATGTATGAGATTTCATATCTTCACATGGTATCTTGGACTATAGAGAGATTTATAAGTTTCCTAGGATGTTCTATGTTGTGATCGAGTAACTCATATTTCTCTACATCAACACTATGCACATCTTGAAATCCCATATTAGTTACATCATAATCACTATATTTTTCTTCTCCATCCATGGACTCATATTTTGATGCAACATAATAATCATCTTCATCTTCATATTACTAAGAAGAATCCTCCTCATAAGAAATATATTCCTCTCTATTTACTGAAAGGGAATTTGGATTCTTGAGAGTTGAAAGTTGAGCTTCTTGAAACCTAATATTCATAAGAAATTTTTGTATTTCTTGTTTAGAAATATACAACACCTTGTTATGTTCAACTTATTCTTTGTATGATATCTTGGAGGAAGATGATATTTTCCAATATCATATGTTTCTACATTCAAATAACTCATGCCAAAATTGTGTGCATCATAGTATTCATCCATATTCATCCTATCAATAAGAATAAAATTTCTTTCTAATCGAGCCTCTTGTTGCTCAAAAATTGTCATTTCTCTTTGCATCTTCATTTTGATATGATTTATCAATTCATCTATTTCAAAATTATCATATGATGTGTTGGGAGAAGAGGAAGATTAGTAAAAAGGATATTCAATATAATGTTTATCCCTATCCCTTCTACCAACAACCATATCATTTACTTCTTTATAATCATACCTACAATTTGTCTATTTTTTATTATGATGTTACTTGAATCTTCATAAGTGTATTAGTGTTGATTTCTAAAATAAATGCATGAATTATTTCTACCTATAGAACTAACTTACAATATTTGAGAGGTATTTCTAAGTGACTTACCATGATTATTAGCTTCCTAAGATGGGTTTCTTTGTGTATTTGTGGAAGATTATCCTTGCTCCTACTAGTAAATGGATTTACGTCTTCTCTCCATCATAAATTCTACTAATCTACTTGTTGATTTATGGGTTAATTGAAACAGATATGTCACTCTTCACTTGGAAGAGACAAAATATTTCCCAAAAAGTAATAATTCAAATATTGGACAAGAAATTTTCCCTATTTTGAGTTGTAGAGGTTTTCAACATGAGAACCAATATTTTATCTCCCCAACAATGGTTTCATTTTTTTGGCATAAGTTGATGACTTGACAACATTATTACACAACAATATGCAAAGCTACAACTTTTTTCTTTTGAGGTGTTTCAATAAATTTCTAGTCACCTAATACCCAATAATTAAAAAATAAAATTTATCCCTAACAATGACACCATTTTATTGGTTCAATCTAAACCATAAACCCCAAATCCCTAAGGTTGGATAGTCTCCCAAGTTCCAAGAGTATCAAACCTAGGAAAAATAGCACAAAATCTATAATTAGGTTAGATAACTAAAGACTAATTATTGAGGTAGGTAAGACCTACTTCACTTTTATCTCTTACTAACCCACTGGGTTTTACCTAATATGTCACAAAAAATATCCCATAATAACTTAACATTAACCCTGACAAAAAATATACCAATTACATAGTGCACCCCTACTTCAGTTATCACTTTGTGCCTATATGCTAGTTTTCCATCCTCAAGGTCAAATACCTTATTAAATCAAATAATTTACCAAATAAATTTTAAATAATTAATCATATGATAATCCCTTATTCTATTACTTACATTCAAACATGGAAGTTGGAACAAATTAGAATAGATAAACTAAAAATATTTCTAGAATAATTTGTATTGAGTGTGCTAGGATGATGGGGATAAGAAGCAACTAGAATACCAATGCATTTATCCTTTTGAACAATAAATTTACTAATTTCATAAAAAATACGTAATAAATGAAACTAAGGTGATACTTTAATCAAGATATCGCAAAATACTAGGTCTTTCAAAATACACAAGCTAGCTAGGCTCTATACATACATTTTGTAGAGAAGGGGATTTTTTGCTCACGAGTCTCATTGTTGTCAAGAGATTCCCAAGGAATGAACTGTCCTAAACTACCTCAAGGAATAATGTTCAAGTGATAGGATAAAAAGGTGAGAGTTCCAGGATCAAAAAGTGCAGGTCACATAGATTTTTTGGACAGACTAGTGAGCTTTCAGCCAAAGGATGTTAGCGCAATGTGTTGGCCTCCTAAAGGTGTGATAGTGTCTCGTACAAACTAAAAATTGAGAATGTCATAGAAAACACAAAGCAACTACTTCTACTTTGATTGCTAAGAAATCTTGGAATGCGGGAAAGTAACAGAGAATAGTAAAGCTGAAATAAAGTAAACTAAACTAAGTGAAATATAGGTGATAAAATGAGAGAATAAAAGATAGAGACCGCTCACAATAGACCAAGTGATGAAACCACCAACAAGTAGATATCTTCAACACCTGCACACATAAGATCGATGGAAAATTTTTGGGGTTGTTTAGGGGCTTGCCTCAGTCAAACCCCTGTTTCAGTGTTCCCACCTCCATAGATAGCTAGATAGATTGAGAGAAATAATAAACAAAAATGAAATAAACGTAAGAGTGATAAAATAAAACCCTGCTCAAGGAGGAGAACCTATATCATGAATAGAGATGCAATAGATAGGGGATGTGATAAATCCCAAGATGCTTAAAGACACATGATAAGCAAGATATCACCTGCAAGGCTTAAGGAAGCCTAAGAGAAAGAGAGCTGCAAGAGCCAAGAGATTTGCAAAGAGTGTTATAAGAGCTTGAGAGCTTAAGGTAGTTGTAGTAAGCAAGAGAGTTATGCAATCTTGAGAGAGCAAGAGAAAAAGAAGAGAGAGAAGACCCAGAAGATAGAGAGAAGCCAGAGATAAAAAAATGAAGTGAAAGAATTGATTTAAAAGAGATAATAGGAGGGAAAAGAAGCTTCCTGAACCGTTACAAGGCATCCTGAGCTGTTACCACCAACAAAAGTAGCTAACAAGTGGAAAGGCACTCGGAAATGGTCGCTTGAATGTCAAAATTTCATGGGACACTACTGCAGCACATGGAAATCCACATGGCATGCTAGTGTCCAGACACATCACACTACAAAAATATGACAACAAGAAAAGCACAAGGTTTGACACAAAGCTAACACACAAAGGGTAGCTACTGAAAAGGGGTTCTAAGAATCCTGAGAGGGAAAAAGGTTGATGAGGGGATAAAATGAGCCTATGAAAATTCTAAGGGATTGGACACTAAAGTGGATACAAAAATGTAGGTGCAATTTTATGACATTACATTTTGCCCCGACTTTAGCGAGCATATGAATCTACACTAATATGTATGCTAAAGGAAATCTACTAAACATAAATAACATCATGATACAAAAAGGATACTCTAGAGGAAGGAGATAACTCTTCTAGCCAAGGAAGCATGCCCCCAGACTAAATACCTACAAAACAAACACATTAGACAAGAAATATATACACATGACAACAATGTTAGAACATTAAAATTCATTACATCACGAGGTTAGAACATATACATGAATAACACACACACAAAGGAACACAACAAACTAAAGGATTTGAGTCAGCAAAGTGAAAAAGACCTCGATGTAGAAGGTTATCTCAGTATTATGTGTTGTCCCCAAATTAAGAAATAACACATAGAGGAATTCTTAAATAGAGAGAAGAATGTAAGGATTGAATGCTTCAAGAGAAGAATCCATAAAGTAGACGTAGAAGCAATCAATGTCAAAGAGAGAAAGAGCATATACTCAAGATGAAGAAGATACAGTTCTTTGATCCGGTATATACATGGAATTGATCTAAGAGAGAAGAGACATGGCTCCATAGGTACTTGGTCCTACAAAAATTGAACAAAAGATCTACAGGTTCTCAGTCCTACAGAATTGGCTCCATGGGTTCTTGATCTCACAGAAGTTGAACAAAGGTCTTGTAAGTTCTCAGTCCTACAAGAAGGAAGAGCTTCACAAGTTCTCGATCCTACAAAGGGTATGCCATAGGTTCTTGGTCCTGCAAGGCTTGACATCAAAGGACTCTACAGGTGGTCAATCATGAATATTTTCATGCAAAGGCCCTTACAAGTGCTCGGTCTTGTAAGGAAAGATCGACAAGGTGCTCGGTCCTACAACGCAAGCTTGGTGTGAAGGAGCTCTACAAGTTCTTGGTCTTGCAAAGCAATACTAGTCAGATAAGCTTGTGGCTACTGTAAGCTATGTTGCAGTATAGTTATAGAAAACATAGGTCTACTTGGGCTGCCCCAAAGCTAGACAATGCAGCATCAAATATTAGGTATTGAAAGACACTTGAGAATTATTTTAGGAAGAAGGCTTTCAAAGGGGGTTCCTTCGAGAACGCTTCAAGATAGAAAGGGGCCCACTTAAGGGGACTCTCCAATTGAAAGACAAAGAGAAGAGAGGGGGTCCTTAAGAAGGATGTACATCTCCAAAACAAGTTATCAATGTCCCCAACATAAAGGGGAGGAGAACCATGCAAGATACTATTGTGTCACTACCATAGAAAGAGTATGGTTGCACACAATAGTGTACAACCATGAATGACATTGAGCAAGTAAATCTACAACTACCACATAACAAGCAACAACACAATAGAAGGGATATCTAAGAATCTCATAAGAAGATGCTTAGAATGGACAAGATAGAGTTAGACCTCAATCTCACTTACCATGTGAGGAAGAGGAAGGTGCATCAATAAATAAAAGAGTGATGGCATCAGAATCATGAAGTTGTTGTATTTTATCCTTCAAGACCTTACATTCACTAGTGGAATAGCCAAGCACACGATGGTATGCACAGAAAGAATGTTTTTCTTTATCATGCTTGTGAAATTTCTTATGTGTAATAAAAGGAAGAGTAATTAAGTGGGCTTTAAGAATCCTCAACAAAATACGCTCTTTCACAAACAAAGAATGAGGAGTAGGAAGCAACCCTTTCTCTTGTGGAGAAAAGTTTGGTTGCTCAGAAGAAGACATGAAGATAGCACAAAATGGAGGATGAATCAATTTAGGAGAATGAGGTTGATTGGAAGTCATGTCGACATTCAACCATGGTTTTTTTAGACTGTTCATACAAGTAACCAAGCCCAAAATTATGTTTACGAGATACACATTCTATAGGGACCTGAATGCCTTGTTCATTACACCCACAACCTTTACGCCCATAGCCATATTTAGAGACAATTTTAAAGCCAAGGCCATAACATGTTTGAAAATATTGAGAAGGAGGAGGATATTCATAGAGAGAATTATTCCAGCAATGGGGATTATACTCCTCTACAGGATCACCATCAGCTTTCTTGATAGTTTTTCCAGCATTATCCTTTTTAACAGAATCATGATCATCTTCCTCAAAAGGGGGAGGATCAGTGTTAGGATATTATAATTTCTGTTCACATTACCCTGTGATTTAGAATAATAATCATCTTTGATAGCAAGTTTGGATGATGTTATCAGAAGTCTAATTGGATCGGGTTGACTTTATATTCCCCAATGAAGGAATTTGTAAAGTCTAAGGAACCCCAATCATCACTGATACATGCCTTCTCT
Source organism: Sequoiadendron giganteum (assembly GCA_007115665.2). Taxonomy (NCBI): domain Eukaryota; kingdom Viridiplantae; phylum Streptophyta; class Pinopsida; order Cupressales; family Cupressaceae; genus Sequoiadendron; species Sequoiadendron giganteum. The sequence continues at coordinate 237,761,693 of CM021110.1, read as the reverse complement.
TGAGAAGAGGTAGAAGGAGTAGACTTAATATTTCTTATTTCAGAAAGATCTTCTTCAGGGACATCTACCTCAAGCGTATCCTTTGTAATGGATACTGTTGGAGTAGACATCAACACATTGGAAGACATTGAAGGGATAATATTTTTAAGAGTAATTGCAATCAAAGCCTGACCAACAACTATTGTAAGATGGGGTTAAATCAATTCGAGCCTAGATAAAGTGACATCCAACACCTCTAAACTACAAACCCAATCCAAAAAAAGAGAACACAAAAAAAGAGGAATAAACTAAAAACATTCAAATCAAACACTCCCATTGATTTCTTCCCATTTCTCTCCTATTTCTCCTTTTGCAATCTTTGACCTCAAATTTGAAGTTGTATTTATGCTATAACCTACAAACTATAAGTAGAAAGTTGTAAATAAATGGTTGTTAAGGTCAAAATGGAGGAGAAAGGTTGCTTTTATAGACAACCATTCAAATGGATGGACGAGATTGATCTTCTAGAAAGATTCCAAGATCAACGAATGAGGACTCGAGGTTACAAAATGGATGGTCAAGATCGAGTTTCTAGAAAGATGCCCAGATCAGCGGTGGAGGATTGATGCACCAAAAAGAGATGGGCAATTGATTGCTATGACACTGATAGCTATGACAGAGACGACTATGACACAGATTAACGAGCAAGCAAAGTAAAATGGGATGAATTAAAAATTGAAAAATATTTAATTCATGAGTAAGGCATATTTGGCCAAGTGAAAAATAAATAATTCATTTGAATTATTTATTTGAGGAAAAATAGAAAATGGACATTTAATTAAATCAATTTATGAAATTAATTTAATTAAATGAAAAGAGATGGAAATTAGACACTAAATAATTAATTTGAATTAATTATTTAATGGGGAGAGAAATGACACATAATTAAACAATATTGACAATTATTTAATTATAGAAGAATGAAAAGGTCAATTGCATAGACAAATAATTATTATTATCTGACTATATGCGAACGATAAAAGATAAATAATTAAATAAATAATGATTTATTTAATCATTGAAGAAAGGACGTGTTAGCGATGCAATTAATTTATTTTAATTGATCAAAATAGAATAGAGATTAGAAAGTGAATTAATTAAACAATTTAAAATATTTAATTAATAGAGAAATATGATCAAATAACTAAAATTATTTAATTATCAAAGGACAACGACCAAGAAAAATGGTACTCATAGACTTAGGAAATTTTTCAGTGTACATTTTTCCCCTCTTTGACATAATGCAGTTCATCGCATTGTGTCAAATAAATTCAGTCGAAGGATGCCCAAGTGAAGCTAAGGTATAGGTATGCCCCATTGGGAAAATTTTACAAATTTTCAAAAAAAATCAAAAAAATTGGAAAATTATCCCGATTAGTCAAGTTGATGGCCAGGAGTCAAATGGCGAAGTTGGAATTAAGTTTTGAGATCAATAAAGGGGTCAAATTCAAGATTGAAGTCAACAAAAGGTGGGCCCAATAGACAAGGTAGGTCAAAACCCTATAAATAGCAAATGGAGTGAGAAAAAGGTTCATTTGTGCATACCCAAATTAGAAATTCCTAGAGCTCAGAGTGAGTTTGGAGTGAAGATGTCACCTATTCCAGAGGCTGCCCATAGTGCATTCCACATCCAGAGATACCACCGACCTGAGGGAGCACCCACCTTGGTACGTACTACTAACCCGACTTTTAGTTTTTTTCATTTTGGGTGCATTTAGGTTAGGAAATAATTTAGCAAGTAATTGCGTCACAAAGTTTTGTGAGAAAATTATGTGCACATTCGATGCATTCGATAAGCGGTTCGTCAAAATAGTCTTGGTGTGACACAATTGCTTTAGGGTTAGGGCACAAGAATTTGTGTGGCAACGCATGAAAGGATGTGACACAAGTGACTTTTTGAGCCGCATATACAAACGGGAGTGACGCAAATGACTGGTTGTGACACATGTACAGTACGAAATTATGTGTATGATAGGTGAGTGATGCAATCGCAGTTGTGAGCTGCTTAAAAAGAAGTGTGACGCATATGCCAAAACTATGACACAATTACCTAGTTAAAAAATTTCCCCATAGTAGGATATTTTTTTATTTGGTCAACTTAGGTTCGATAGGTTGACTAAAGGTTGTGGATTGACACAATGGCTTGCTTGATGATTTCAGGAGTGTCTACCTTCGATTTACATGCATGAGTCGAGACCGAATATTTTCCAATTGCGGAACCAGTTGTGTGAGGAGGAGAGACAGGAATTACTAGACCTGGTTTTTTTCTATGTGCCTTATATGCCCGTGATTAGGGCAAACATGGGGATGTTGATAGCATTAGCAAAGCAATGGCACTCTGAAATGAGCAGCTTCCATTTACCCATAAGGGAGGCGACAGTTACCCTAGAGGATGTATATAGGATCTTGCAGTTGTGGATTCACGGGGAGCAAGTATGATATGACCCCACTTGAGGACTGCAGGCCTTATATGAGTATTACAAGTGTGAGGATGATGCTAAGCTTAGGATCCAGGGGTATGAGATCTGATGGGAGACCTTAGCAGAGACATATGACATATATGATTGTGTTCCATGTATATTGATAGCAGGTGTGATGATTCATGACCACAGGGGTCATGTTTCCCCGTAAATTGGGGAGAGGTGCTCAAATATATGGTTCATTATGGTACAATGTACGTGTGGGGGCCATGTCTATTAGTGATGCTCTATTTTCAGCTGCACAACATTGCATACAGGGGAGGATAGATTTTGAGCTGCGGGGTGACTTTTCTAACAATATGGGCTTGGGAGCACATAGCAGTGTTTTGACCTTCGATGGTTTGATAGTTAGCAGCCAGCGCTCCATATGACTATTTGTACTAGGAGGCCTTGACATAGACACATGTTGTGGATGTTGTGTACTGGAGGTATGGTTTAGACACATTGGTCAACTTCATTTGGAGGCCATACAGGACTTTTCAGTTGTGGATCGATCAGGATGACCATATTCCATGGCATTTTCAGCCTAGATATCTCATCGAACACATAGTGTAGAGCTATTATATCATAGAGATGTATCTCTTAGAGATGTTCAGATGGTAGTTTGGGGAGAGTCAAGGTGTGCCAGTTGGGACTATAGAGTATGGTTGGTCCTCGCGAGAGGTGCATCCCTAGGGACCATGGATTGTTATCACCATCATAGAGCAGGAGATTGATGGCATGCAGGCATTGTATTGGGAGTGGAGAGGAGGGGATGATGATGTAGGGATGACACCAGAGTATGATTCCTGGTGGTTGATTCACAAACCCATTCCACTTACAAATCCAAAATATCCAGCACTAGTAGAGCATAGAGATAGGGTCCCAAGAGGTTGATGAGGTGATAGGGGTCAAAGACGTAGAGGGAGAGGAGATAGAGGATGGGGGGATGATGGAGGAGATCGGAGAGGATGACGATGAGGAGGTGATAGGAACAAGAGGACAAGGGATGGCGGATGGCAGTCGGCGTGGCAGTTGTCGCCAATCAGAGAGGAGGTAGAGATGGAGGAGGATCGGCCTAAGGTGAGGGTAGCGGCAGAGGTGGCATAGCCAAAGGCTATGGAGGTTGAGGTAGGAGGAGAGGGAGGATAAGAGGAGTAGGTAGATGAGCATGGAGAGGAGGTACATATGGATGAGGTCGAGAGATTCCTTCAGGAGCATATCATCATCGGGGTATAGGAGGTGGGGATAGAGGAGGGTAGAGCAGAGGAGGGCATTGTGGATCAGAGGATAGACACCCTACTGGTGTGTGTATAGGCAATAGAGGCAGAGTTGAGTATGGTTACTACTAAGAGGGATGGCCTTAAGTCAAAGAGGGATGCTTTCCAAGTGGAGAGGGACCTAGCAGTTATTAGCCAGCAGTACATGGATTAGTGGATGATCTATTTTATAGCTACATGCAGCAGGTCCATTGTGGATGTTGCTAGAGAGTATGTCTGAGCTAGTAGGGCCATGTAGTATTATAGGGATCTCTATGAGAGAGTGGTACCACCCGAGAGGAGGGAGCCCTCATTTTTAGAGATGGAGTGGTTCATGAGGCAGGTCTTGGAGCAAGTAACATAATAGGTGTACACATAGTAGATCTGAGGGGGAGACATCAGATGCTAGATGGGCTACGCCATATGATAGGCCTCTTACTATAGAGCACAGGGCCAGGGAGTCACCTCGTAGGGAGGGCAGGGATGTCCTAGGGATAGGAGAGCAGGGCAGTTCATGCCAGGGCCTCTTGCTATTTATGTTGTTAGATGTATTTGACACTGATATTTTGATTATCGAGCTTGCGAGCTCCCTTTTTATTGGATATGACACATCTTGACATTGTACCCATGACATTATTATTTTGAGCGATATACATGATATGATTTTGGTGGCAGTTGATGATATGTATTGTTATATTATTATTCATTTCTATTTATGATGATGACATGCTATGGACATGGATGTTTATGCTATGGTTATGATGTTTATTGATGCATTCTATATGATGATGTGATGGTTTAATATGCTTTATGATTTATGCATTTATTATTATTTTATGAATGTTTATGCCTTTTATGATGTGTGTGGATGATAAATGCAGTGTAGATGACCTAATTTGATAGATGCAATGTGACATGATGATATGTTACACTTATGATTATGGATGTTTTGATATTATTATGAGATGTATGGATGATGAATGGAATGGAAATGACCTAATGTCATGAACATGATGTAATATGCACATGCAATTAATTTTGATGTAATGAAATGCTTGTATGATAATGCAAAATGTCATGATTGAAAACTTTTAATTATGAATACAAAATGTGATGTCATTAATGTGATGCAATATGTATGGAATGAAATGTGATATAAAAATGTAATGCAATGTGATATGAAATTCAATGTAATGTGATATGCAATACGATGTGATATGGAATGTAATGATATGATGGAATGTGCAATGCAATAAAATGTACTAATGTGATGATGCTAATATGATTATAAAATGTTAATTCTATATGAATGATCTCTATGTTTTTTGTGTTTTCTTATGCAAATATAAGTGACTTAATGTGATAATGCTATCTATGATGAAAATTCATTTTTATGATGATGCCTAACATGATAATGTATGCAAGATGTATTCTTGTGTGTCATAGGACTCTATCAGGATGCAGACAAAGGAAACGTTAGTGTGAAAGAGGGGGAAAGGAGATGGACATGGAAAGTTAGATGGGAAATGATAGATGGGACCAACTTTCATTCTTTTATATTAGTCATCATTGGGCATCAAAAGTGTCACAAATGGAACATAAACACCATGGTATGATATAGACTAAGGTGTGCAAGGTGAGCATTTGTGAGAGACAAGTAGTCAAAAGACAAAGTTAGCAAACAAGGAATACCTCGGCTCATACTAAGGACCCAATTATCCCAATTTTCTGGCCAAGACAAATCACAGACAGCAAGAAAAGAAAAGAGGTCATGATCCATCATCGTCCCTCTAAATCCATGAATAGGACATCCTCGAGGTGACTAGTAACATGACCCAAAATCAACCAAAAAAAAGGATAAGACAAATCTAGACCAACAAAGTGCTTGCCAAAGAGACAGTGTTTTCCAATAAGGATATTGATAGGACTGCTTGATGTGACTAATTAGGTTGACTAGGATGACCAATTTGATTGATAGGTTGACAAGGATTCATTGATAAGTTTTACAAAGATTGATGATAGTTTGATAAAAGTTGACCAATTGATTTGATTGACAGGTTGACAAGGATGGGAAAATTGATTTGATTAATAGGTTGAAAAGAGTTGACAAATTGATTCGATTGATTGCACCTAGTTTCAGGAAGGACACATCCTGATTAAGGCAAGATTGATTGATTGTTTGACATAGATTGATTGATTTTTTGACAAAGGTTGATTGATAAGGTTGACCAACTGATGTGACAATGCCCAATTTTAGGAAAGATATGTCTTGTTTAAGGCAAGGAACACATTTGATAGAGTTGACCGAGTGACAATTGTTGACAAGACACCTAACTGTAAGAAAGACATCCTACTTAAGGTGAATGACCAAATTGACAAAGTCTAATCTCAAGAAGGATGCATCCTGATAAAATACAAGAGATAAGACCGAATGAGACAAATGACATAGTGCCCCATTCCAATGTAATACCAATGACCTGATCAGTGGATTGATGATAAGAGGATTGATTGATCGATTGAAGATTGAAATATTTGTTGGTTATGCTTGTCAATTGATTCATGATTTGGTTTAAATGATGATTTCTTGCAGACCAAGAATATGACCAGAGTCGACAAACCCTCAAGGATTGACCTAGGTGGCCTCAAGGGCACATCGATTGATGGCCTTTCCTACGGTATACATGCAGAGACCTGGTAGTTTGATATGACTTGACTTTCTTTTATTTGACAAAAAACTGAGTCGTGATTTTATTTGGACAACCTAAAGGACTGACCTAATGTCTTGGGGGATCATTTAAGATGAGCCTTGCCTATGTAGAAAATTCACAGAGACAACGTAGTTCAACCACTCTAATACAAATTGACTCGGACTTGGACTCACACTCTAACTCTATTTTTGGAAGTTTTTGAAGTTTTTTTATGTTTTTGGATTTTGAAGGTTTTATGATTTTTTTGGATTTTGAAGGTTTTATTATTTTTTTGGACTTTAATGTTTTATAATTTTTTTGGATTTTGATGTTTTATGATATTTTTGGACTTTTATGTTTTAAAAGGTTGATACCATGCGTTATTTCCCATGAAGACGTAATTCAAGGAGTTTCCCCCAATCAGGTATAGGTCTAATTCATTATGCACAAGAGGTAAGTAGCGGACGAATGCAAAGGATGATCATGAAGGTGAAGGATACTAAATATCAGTCATTCTAAGGCCATAGAAGAATGACGAAGCTTTACTATGGATGATATGGGAAAATGGATGAGCGGTGGACAAAAGACCAGGTAGAGTGACAGTAGATGAAAGAGCATAGACTAACTACACTTGGCACCTATTTTCCAGGTTTTCACCATGGTACTTATCCAAAGCGCCACTAAAGTGGTTTTCATTTTTGCACTAATTATTTCTCTTTACTATTTTTTTGGATTTTCATTTTTTTAATTTTTTTGTTGTCACCAAGATGCCTGTTTGCCAAGTTTTCATCAGGGTGACTATTTTTTTTATTTTTTTTATTTTTTTGTATTTTTCACTTTATAAGGGATACTCTGAGAATCAAGTGTAATAATTATGAAGGTGCATGTTGTTGATGGGTTCATATAATTTATCCCATTCAAGAGTAGAAATCTGATAAGCACCATATACATATGCTAATATGATAATATACGGGCCCAACAAATTGGCCTCAAACTTCCTAGGTTTTTCTCGTTCTACTTGATTCTTCAGATTTTTCTTCAGCAATAAGTCACCAATGTCAAAACTTCTAGAATGAACCTTCTTATTGTAACTTTTTTGAAGGTGATTCTAATATGCTTGAAAATGTGTCAATACATTTTGTCTCTTTTCATCCAATAACTCTAGCTCATGTAGATAGGATACACGGTATTCTTCTTGATCAATCAAGCCATGCATAAAGACTCGTAGGGATGGTAACTCAACCTCTATAAGAAGTATTGCTTCAGATCCATAGATAAGGGAATATGGTGTGGCTCCTGTAGGGGTGTGAATACTAGTACAATAGGACCATAAGGTGGGATTAAGTTGTAGGTGCTATTCATGGCCAGCATCATCGATAGTATTTTTTAGGATTTTTAGGATAGTCTTGTTAGATGCCTCAACTTGGCCATTACCTTGGGAGTAATATGGAGTAGAAAAATGATGTTGGATATGAAACCTTTCACAAGGCTCATAGACATCCTAGTTCTTTAAAGGGCATTCATTATCTATAATGATACACTATGGGATACCATAGCGACAAATGATGTAATTCAGGATTAATTTGGCTATCTTATTTCCAGTGATGTAAGTTAGTGGGATGGCTTCAATCCATTTTGTAAAGTACTCAATAGTGACAAGGATAAACTTATGTCCATTAGCAGAGGTGGAATGGATCTTTTCTACGAGGTCAAGTCCCAATTAAGAAAATGGCCATGGCAAAGTAAGTAGCTATAATTCCTTAGTTGGTGCATGTATAAGATCTCCATGAATCTGACACTGGTGACATTTCTTCATAAAGTGATAAGTATCGTGTTCCATTGTAGGCCAATAATATCCCATCCTCATGAGATTTTTGGCTAAGGTCGGACCAGTAGAGTGAGCTCCACATATATCATGATGTACCTCTTGTAAGGTTCTTTGTGCTTCATTTGAGTCGAGACATTGAAGGAGGGTACTATCTAGGCTATGGCGATAAAGGGTATCTCTAATGATGGCATATTTTGATGCTTGTCGAATAAAGGGTTTACATTGGTTGAGGGACAAGTTAGGAGGGATAATTTGGTCATGTAAGTAAGCATAGATGTATTTATACCAGGGAGAGTCGAGACCAACAAGTTCACACACAAGTTCGATTTTGGGGAGATCAAACACAAGGACCAACATTTGTTCTACCAAGAACTCATATTGTGATGCATTCTTGGGAATGTCCAAGAGAGATCCAATTGTAGTTATTGTGTCAACTGCTTTGTTCTAGATTCTCAGGATCTATTCAAAATAGATGGTATCAAAGTAAAATCTAAAACTATCCACCATGTGCTTGTATGGAATCAACTTCTCATCCTTGGTGTCATAATCATCATTAGCTTGATTAATCACTAACTGAGAATCACCATAGACTTTAAGACCCTTGATTTTCCATTTTATTGCTAACTGGAGTCCTATCAACAATTCTTTGTACTCTGCTATGTTAGTAGTGCATGGGAATGCTATTTAAAATTACTTGGGAATAGAATCTCCTTGAGGTGTGATGAATAAAATTTTGGCTCCTGAACCATGACTTGTGTAAGATCCATCAAAATATAGTTTCCATGTTGTTGGTGTGTCTATAACAGAGATTGATTCATTTGGAAAATTAGATATCAAAGGATGGTCTGCCTTTACAGGTGTGTCTTCAAGTTGATCTACTATCACTTATCCTTTTATTGCTTTTTAGTCAACATACTCAATGTCATATTCACTCAAGATCATGACCCAATTAGCTAGTCTTCCTGTCAGAGCTACTTTGTTGAGGAGATATTTCAAAGGATCAATTTTGGCAATCAGTTTTTTCTTTTGATTCGACATCTAATGTCTCAACTTTTGTGCTGCAAATGCCATTATTAGACATGTTCATTCAATAGGGCTATAGTTCAACTCATATCCAATTAGGGTGCAACAGATGTAATATATTGCTCATTCTTTGCCATCATTGTCATTCTAAGCTAGTAATGCCCCCAGTGTTGAGGTAGTTGATGTCACATATAATATCAAATGTCTTCCATCAATTGGATGCATAAGAACTGGTGGGGTTAGTAGGTAATTTTTGATCTGATCAAATTCCTCTTGACACTTTTATGTCTAATTGAAGGGAATTCCTTTCCTTAATAGATGTTGAAATGGATGGATCTTGTTGGCCAGCTAAGCAATGAACCTACGAATTTATTGTAGTCTTCCTTGTAATGTCCTCAACTGATTGATATTGGTTGGCGGTGGAATTTCTAAGATAGTTTTGACATTTGTGGGATTAACTTCTCTTCCTCTATGTGAGATAATATATCCAAGAATCTTTCCTGATTGGACCTCAAAAACATATTTATTTGGATTTAGTCTGAGTTGGTACTTTTCTAGTTGTGTGAAAATCTTGTCCAATACTAGTAAGTGTCCATTTTGTTCCAGATCTTTAAAGAGAAGGTCATCAACATAATCTTCCATAAGGACATGCATAAAATCATGAAAATTTGTATTCATGGCTCTCTGATATGTAACTCTGGCATTTTTCAGTCCAAATGGCATTACATTCCAAAAACAATTTCCCCAAGCACATGTGAAGGTTGTCTTCAGTTGATCTTCAATGGTAATTCTTATTTGATTATATCATCAGAATTTATCCGTAAGTGATAGCATTTCGTATCCAGCAATAAGGTCTACTATGATGTCAATGTTTGGCAAAGGAAAATCATCTTTAGGACAAGCTTTGTTGAGATCTCTGAAATTTGTGCAAATCCTTATTTGACCATTTGGTTTGGTGATAGGAACAAGGTTTGGTATCCAATCTATGTAATCAATAGAATGAATGAATACAACATCTAGGAGTTTCTTCGATTCCACCTTGACAAGGAGTACAATCTATGGATGCATTTTCCTTAGCTTTTGTTTGTACGGTTTGGAATTTGGTAGTAGTGGTTAGTGATGTAGAATGAGTTTGGGATCCAATCTAGGCATATCGACATACGAACAAGCAAAATTGACTTGTCTTTCTAAAAAGAATGTTGTGAACTCAGGATTTTCCTTGGCAGTCAAAGATGTTGCTAACTATATGATTCTAGAATTATCTTCTATTTCAATGTTTACTTATTTTATTTCTTCTATTAGCAACAGCGATCTCTCTCGGTCTATAGGGAGATTGTCCAGTCCTCCATCCTTGGGTGCCTCATAGAGGTTTTCACCTTTTGATACGTCCTTTATTTTTACTTTTTCACAGTCAGCGAGCACCTTTTGATTCTCACCTGAAGACCTATTATTTTTATTCTTATTTTTACCTTTTTAATTTTCACTTTTGTGACTAGAGGATAGGAAAACCTCAATAAAGTATGTTTCATAATCAAGTTCTATGGAAAATCCAGCCTTATGATTCCCACTTGGTATTTCTTCATAAAGTCCCATCAGCTCAGAAATTGCTTCATTGTTCTAAAAAGTGTCCAAACTTGGTGGTTCATGTTTATCCCAATCTATGAGTTGTGGGTAGACAAGGGGCAAGCCATCATTAGTATTATCAAGGGTCATGGTGTAGGAAGATATGGTAAAGATGGAAGTAGAGTCATCAGGTTCCCAAGAGGCAGGGTCAATGGTTTCCCAAAAGTGTTTTATCCATTCTTCTCTATTAAGAGGGACTTTTGGATGGGAACTTGGTAAGCTTGGTGGGGCATTAATGGTAAGCATTTGACTCAAATATTTTTCAAGGGGAGGCTCATCGAATATTTTAAAATTTTGATCAAGGTCCATAAAGGTAGTGGAGGATATGGAATTCCCATTCATATTCATTGGAATCAACATCATAATCCCAAGGGTCTTCATACATGTCTCGATCTCATCTAAAGCATTAGCAACCACACTCAAAGGTAACCAAATATCCTGAATAGTCACTTTTAGTAGTAGGAACCCTAGCCCTTGGTGTTTTATTAACTGAGGAGATTGCAAGGGTTCCATAATTCCTTGTTTATTTAGGCCAAGACCACTATGTCCATCATATCCTTGTCACTTCATTATTTGAAACCCTTTTGGATACTGTAAAATTGGTAATTTCTTAGTTTCAGTGTCCTCTTCTTTGTACAACCATGTGAGAATATGGTCATCTAGATATTCTTTGGAAATTTCCCCCCATCTAGTGAAGGTAGTAGGGGGATTATGGATGATAACCTTAGGCTACACGAGATGACATTTTCCATATGACTTTGGTGATTTAGGTGACTTTCCGATGAAAAAGACTCTTCAAGTTATATTCTTCACATCCTTTGTCTTGGATCTAGATCTTGGGCATGGAAGGTGTGATGAATGGATCAGATGATTTGAAAAGGGTAGATGGGTCAATGTAGTGAGATGGAGTGGTGGATGAAGTGGAAGGTGAGGCCTCTTGATTGATTGGGCACTTGACATTCAGTAGTTCCTCTTATGTTTGAAGAATACTAAAAAGGATCAAGGTCACCTAGAATAGTGATTTCAATTACGTTGTGTGGGAACTTGAGTCATTAATGGTAAATGGATAGGATAGCCCTCATGGTATGAACTCATGGGCAGCTAAGGAGAAGATTGTAGTGCAAATCTAGATCCAAGACATAAAATATTGTGTCATGTATTGTTGGGCCAACTCTCTTATGGGAAGTGAAATTACACCTTCGAACAAGTGTTTGACATCATCATAAGCTTTGATAGTGATCTTCTTGGTTTGGTCAGTAAAATTCTCAAAGCATCCCAATGCTTTCACTAATTTTAGTGAGAAAATATTCAGACCTACTCCACCATGTACTAGGACTTGTCTGATCTTGTGTTTATTAACGCATAATTCAAGGTGTATGGGGGTCGTTATGATTAGATTTTGGTGCAGAAAAGTCTTGCTCGGAGAAGGTGACATGATGCGGCATAGCTAGGTATCCAACCATGGCCTAAATTCATTGACATATAGGTTGGTAGGGATAGATGCTTCTTGTAATGTTTTATCAAGGATAGCTTTGTGTTGTGGGGATATGCAAAGGAGCTCCAAGATAGAAATTTGTGCGGGAGTTTTTCCCAACTAATCCAAGATATTGTATTGACTTTTTCGTTGTGAATTGGAGGGAGGTCCTAGAATAGTTATCTTGGTTTTGCGAGTAGCAATAGCACAGTCTAATTTTGGCTTGTTTATGGTAATAGTGGCAATGTGATCATCAAAGGGTCTTATGTTAATAATAATGGTGTTATAATCATGTTTTACTGCGACATAATTAGCATTGATGTTATTCCCTAAATTGGAGGATTTTCCTTTATCATGGTCTTGCAAAGGAGTCTTGAATATGGTATGATTAGAATTGGTTTTTCCTTCTGAATCTCCTACTGATATGGTTCCATTTTCAATGAGGTCTTGAATAATGTTCTTGAGTTTCCAACATCTAGTTGTTTTGTGTCCTTTTCCATGATGATATTCACAATATTCATCCTCTTTCCACCAATCAGGTTTGATCAAGGAAGGTTCATAATTCTTGGTGTTTGGTAATTTGATGACATTAGATTGCAAAAAAATTTTGAGGACTGATTTGATGGGTTCATCCAATTGAGTGTACGTTCTCTTGGCATTGGGAGATCCTCTACGTTGTTGATTGTTTTGGATAGTTTTTACTATTTGGTTTTCACCTTGGGTCTGAGTGTTTGATACATTTGTTGTATTTGATGAAGAGGGGACTTTAAGTTGAATGGTTGGACCTTTGGTTATCAGTTTGGCATCAACAAATCCATCATTTGTGACATTTTTTTTTTTCGGACCAGTATTTTCTTTTTCCATGTTTGGCTTCAAATTTTCTTTGTTTACCTTGACTAGTCCTTTTGCAATAAGACCTTTCTTAATAAGGACACCTTTCTCAAGGATCTCTTTAAAGGTTGTGCAACATTTGATTTGAATTCAACTCATAAATTATTCGTTAAGGTTTTCCACAAACATGGTGACCAATTATTTTTCAGGAATATGACAAGAGAATTTGCTAACCAAACCTCACCAATTTTGGTAAATTGAGTTGAGTGATTCCCCTTCTTCTTGTTTGGTTGTGCTCAATTTTGTAAGGGTGAAATCATTTTTAATGTTGAAGGAAAAATGATTGATGAATTTGTTAGCTAGTTCAATCCATATTCTAATTCCTAGAGGAAGGTGTGCAAACCAATCTAGAGCTAGTCGCGTAAGGCTTAACGGGAATAGTCTCATCAAATAGGTAGGATCATATGATACTTCCATACATGAGGTGTTGAATTCTCAAATTTTCTCTATTGGATCCCATATTCCCTTGTACTTAAGAAAATTTTGTGTTGTGAAATGAGGGGGAAAGAGTAGCATGTATAAATTTATACCAAATGGAAAGGGGCCCAATTCCTCCATGAAACAAGTCTTCTTGTTGGTCCCCAATTGCATGTTTGTCATCTATTGTTGGAGGGTTTGCACTTGTTGTATCAAACAATTTGCAAAAGATGGTGTTGCATTGTTTTGGTTTGGTTTCATGATGTTGGTATTAAGGTCATATGTTGGATTTGAATTAGGATTGATGCTTTGTGACATGGTACCTTGGTTTCCATATCGATTTGTGTTGTTTTGATTTGGGATGAATTTGGAATTTAGGTTTGGTCCAAATTTTATGTTTGCATGTGGTATGGTGTTTTGGAGTTGAGGTGTAGACCCTTGACTTGTGCCTTTGTTTTGAAAATTAGGTCCTTGGTTTTCAAATGGAGGTGTAGTTCCTCAGTTTATGTTTCGACATGAAGATGTAGGACCTTGATTAATGTTTTGACATGAAGGGATGGTTCCTTGATTGGTATTTTGAAATAAAGGTGTAGGTCCTTGATTGATATTTTTTGATGAACATGTAAGTCCTTGATTGATGTTTTTTGATGAAGATGTAGGTCCTTGATTGGAATTTTAGAATGATGGAAGGGACCCTTGATTAGTTTTTTGGAGTGATGGAATAGATCCTTGATTATTATTTTGTTTTGGGATCCTTTGTGAGATAATGTGAACCTTTCTAGCTTGACTTGATGAAGGTACACTTTGAAATTGGAATAAGGATCCTTGGTTTTTGTTTTGGAGTGTTGGAATAGGACCTTGGTTTGAATTTTGAATCAAAGGTGTGCGACCTTGTGATGTGGAACCTTGATTTGTGTTTTGAAGTGTGGGTACAAGACCCTAGTTTGCATTTTGAATCAAACATGCAGGACCTTGTGATGTGGAACCTCGATTTGTGTTTTGGAAAAGAGGGTTTGTAAAGGTATTACCCATGGAATTGGAGGAACTTCCAAGTGTGAGATTATGTCATTGTGTAGTGGTATGGTTCACCTTGTTTCCAAATTTTGAGATGCTTAGGATGTGTGTGGTAGTGGTAGTCATGTGTGTAGTTTTCCCAAGGGGTATGTTTGAAATTTGTTGTGATGAGGGCATGCCAAGTGAAAATGGATTTTCAGTTTCTTCTTCCATAATAGTTGAGACATCAAATCCTTGAGGTAATTTGACACCCTTTTTAGCTAGTGCATAGAATAATATGTTAGGGTAAGCACTAACAAGTTGATCAACCATGATTAAAATTATTGGGTCTTGACAAGATCTTTCAATTTCTTGAGGAGTCAATTGTTCATTGAATTCTTCTAGGCTTATGTCTTCCCATGTGTTGGTTTGGTCTCCTTGTGATGTGTCTCTTATGGGTGTAGAATGATTTAAATATATTTCAAGGGTAGTTTCATGAAAAGGGTCACTTGAAAAATTTATGTCCTTTCTTTTGGTTTTTGACCTTGTTTCAACCATGTGAGACTTTTTCAAGTCGAGGGATAATGCAAGATGGTGATGAAACTAAACTATGTTTTTTGGATTTTCTTGAATTTTGGAATATGACGATGCAAGGTGATTATGCAAGGATGATAAATACAAAATGAAGCTAAAGGTTGATTAATTATAAGGTGACTAAATGATGCTAAGGTTAAGATGAAGGCAAGCTATGCTAATGCAAAAGTATAATGAATCAAATGGATGTAAAAGGATATGCCAAGTTAACTAATTTAAGGGAAAATGATATGTTGCTAAGACTATGGAAAGATGATAAAATCTATGATCAAAGGGATGTAATATGGATCTAAATGAGGTCAAGCTAATGCAAAGGAGTCCTAATATTTTAAGCAAAGGATGGTAATCAAGCTAATGTGAACCCAAGGTAGCAATTTCAAGTGTCATTGACCAAGAGGATAATTTTTACAAGGTTGATTCAAGGCTAGGACAGAAGCTTGAGACTCAATTTTGCTAAAGGTGACAAAGGTTGATAATAGGAAGGATAATGATCAATGAAAAATAGAATATGCAACCAAAGGTTTTCCAAAAGCTTAATGGTCTTCCAATGTTTAAAATCTACAGGTTTAAATGCAACCTAAGGATCAAGGTTTAATTTGTACAATGCAAAGGATGCAAGAAGGTAACCTATAATGTAATGTTTCCTTAAAGTAAAAGGTCACTGTGAAAATGATTTGATTAGATTTTGGAAAAAATGTTTTGAGAGTTTTTGTTTAGCAGACAATTGCAGCTTTACTTTCTGTAAATACGTCACACAGTTGTAGTTCGGGATGTCAGAAGCAACTCTATTTTCAGAAAATACAGTTCAGTTAAATGATTTTGGTTTACTAGTTCTCAATTTTGGTGCACAGTATCAAATGTGGCTCTATTTTTGACACTTGTGATTTTACATAATGTTGTCTTGGAAATTTTGATGTTTTTGAAGTTGTTTTAAATGAATTTGGATTGTTTTTGATGAAATTTGATTGGTAAACATAGCATACAATATCAAGCACTCTTTTTTGGTCTGGTTTGGTTGTGAAAATTTTCTGATTATTGCAATACAAGCACAAATCCTAGGCTAGCAGAGATAATATTTGTTGGGTTCCCACTTGGATTTCTCTAGTCGCACCTATTCAAAGCAGATAGCTTAGGATTTTGGTGACACTGGATCCCCTCCAAGGCACTCACTTCTTGGGTACACCAAACTCTAAATTCCCCAAAGAGGAATTTTCATCTCTACTTTCAATTGCGAAAGTGTGGGATGGCTTTAGAGGTCCGACCTCCTATGCCAGCAAATAGAAGGATTTTGGCTTTCTACACAAAGGTTTCTACTAAGGGCATCTGGTTCATGGGATGCTATGATAGACTCCCTCGAGAGGTCTCCCAACCCTTAGAACAATGGATTTTCATACCATAAAGATACTAGGGGAGATCTATCACGTACCACTTCTCGTTGATCGCAATTTTAATCACAACCACGCATTTATATAGCGGTTTAGAAGAGCTTGGCTTTAGCCTATTACCACTTGGGTCATTCCCACCTTTTGAAGTGGGGTGGTAGGCCCTCTAATAAAAGGTTACGATGGGGATTTTTTTAAGCACCAAATCCAAATATGTGGTGTGATTATAAAAATTCCAAAGAAGTGCTTTTGGTCACTCAAGATCACCTAACGATGCGAGAGGAGATCATATGGACTTTCTTAGACACTTGAAAACCACCAAACATGAAAGGCACTGGTTGATTTTAAACCTTGCTTATTATTTGATAATACTTTGTAAATTTTAAACCAATGATGTGAAATGCAAGTTTATTTTAACACCCACTACTGAAAAATGCAGATTCTTTTTAACCTTATGATCTTGATGCAATTTGTAGTTGGAAAACAAAATGAAACAAAAATTGCTTAAACTGAAATAAAAGAGCTTGATTTGTTTTGTTTGTTTCAAAAGAAACAAGTTTTTAGAGCTCCACTATGAAGCCACCCACTACAAACCATAAAACACTACTCTACTCGAAAAAGCCAAAAGAAAAATTTAAAAGACACTAAAACTAGAACTTTATACCGAGTAGACATATACATCATTTCTTTCAGCAATTGTGTAGCTATGTCTCGTCGCACCAAAGCGATTAAGTCATGATTTTTATTTTGAATTTTCTCGCCCATGAAGGTCTTCAATAGATGTGTCATTTCTCATCAAATGTGGCGTTGCTTTGATCAAATGCATCATTTCCTAGAAAATGTGTCATTGCTTCGATCAGTTACATCATTCCGAACCTGAAATCTTCAAAAACAAACAAAAACCGTACGAAATATTGCAAAAACAATTGTTCATGTTAGGTTCACCAATGTAAGACGGGGTTAAATCAGTTCTAGCCTAGATAAAGTGGTAGCCAACACCTCTAAGCTACAAACCCAATCCAAAACAAGAGAACACAAACAAAGAGGAATAAACTAAAAACATTCAAATCAAACAGTCCCCATTATATTTGATTTCTTCCCTTGTCTCTCCTATTTCTCCTTTTTCAATCTTTGCCCTCAGATTTGAAGTTGTATTTTTGTAATAACCTACAAATTATAAGTAGAAAGTTGGAGATAAATGGTTGTTGAGGTCAAAATGGAGGAGAAAGGTTGCTTTTATAGACAACCATTCAAACGGACGGATGAGATTGATCTTCTAGAAATATTCCAAGATCAATGGATGAGGACTCATGAGAGGGAGGTTACAAAATGGATAGTCAATATCGAGTTTCTAGAAAGATACCCAGATCAACGGTGGAGGATTGATGCACCAAAAAGAGGTGGGAAATTGATTGCTATGATGTTGACGACTATGACAGAGACTAATGAGCAAGTGGAGGAAAATGGGATGAATTAAAAATTGAAAAATATTTAATTCATGAGAAAGGCACATTTGGCCAAGTGGAAAATAAATAATTCATTTAAATTATTTATTTGAGGAAAAATGGAAAATGGATATTTAATTAAATCAATTTATGAAATCAATTTAATTAAATGAGGAGAGATGGAAATTAGACACTAAATAATTAATTTGAATTAATTATTTAATGGGGAGAAAAATGACACATAATTAAATAATCTTGACAATTATTTAATTATAGAAGAATGAAAAGGTCAATTGCATGGACAGATTATTATTATTATTATCTGACTATAGGCGAACGATAAAAGATAAATAATTAAATAAATAATTATTTATTTAATTATTGAAAAAAGGACGTGTTAGCGATGCAATTTATTTATTTTAATTGATCAAGATAGAATAGAGATTAGAAAGTGAATTAATTAAATAATTAAAATTATTTAATTAATAGAGGAATATGATCAAATAATTAAAATTATTTAATTATCAGAGGACGACGACCAAGAAAAATGGTGCTCATAGACTTAGGACATTTTTCAGTGTCTACAGCTACCATCTCACATAAGTGTATGGCATCAGGGCTAGCCCTAATTGTGACTACTTGATTATTATGAATGAACTTAATAGATTTATGCAAGGTAGACAGGACTGCACACATAGTGTGAATCCATGATCTATCAAGAAGAAGATTATATGGTAATTTTTCTAACATAAGATATACAAGGGTGGGTACGGTAATAGGCCCCAACCTTAAAGGCAAGACTATCATGCCTAGGGAGTTTTGATTGAAATTATCAAACCCACGAATAATAAGAGAAGAAGCAGCAAGAGAAAATGAGTTAATTTCAATTTTAGACAATAGATCAATGCTACATATGTTGAGTATCAAACTGACATCAACGAGAGTACGTCTAATTCCAATATTATTAATGTTAACTATGATAATTAGAGGGTCCTCCTACTTTTCTACTTTTAGAGGTGGAAGTTCCTATGGATAAAACGTAATATTTTTTGTATCTACACGAATGTGAGCTATCAACACATTAACATTCATTGGCCTAGAAAAAGAAGGCAAGAGGATATTTTGCAAGGCTTCCTGAAGCATACCTTGATGAACTAGAGCAAACTGAAGCAAGTCCCATAGTGATATATTAGCTAGAGTAACATGGATTTGCTTGAAAATATCGTAACCACCAAGTGCTTTCGTTGTAAGTTTAGGTGCTTCAGGAAGGCTTGGTTGAGAAGGTGGTAAAGAAGCAAGTTGATAAATATTTACTTTATTCCTTCTAGTATTATAATTATGGGCTACCGCTCTATAAGAGGGAGCCTTAGAAGGATTGGGAGAATCACTATCAAATGGAACACCATTAATAGAACAAATCCTTTTAGGAATAGTTAGAATCAAATAAATTATGGGTCTCTTAGGTCTTTGACGGGTGGTAGAGATAGATTATATTTATGGATTCCCTACATCTCCTAGAGGAATCATTCAAATAAATATTCTCAACATCTATCCTTTGAGGATCCGATGTGAGAGGAGCTTCATCATTCGCTAATGCATTATCTTTAAAAGAGAGTGCATTGGAATGAAGAGGGAGATTCATCATTCACTAATGCAACGTCTCTAGAAGAGAGTGCATTGGAATGAAGAGAGGATAGAGTAATGTTGAGATTTAAGTATCAAAGATTTCATCTTCTTGCAACAAAATATCCTTTAAAGCAAGAGGAATTTCATGAAAAGGATCAAAGATACAAAGTGACATAGGAAAATCCAAGTCACCATCACATGCATGAAATGGAACATCATTGACACTTTAAATAAAATTAGAAACTAAATTGATAAAAGAATATATTAAATAATACCTAAACAATTTGGTCGAAGGTCGGCACATCAAAATGTAGAGAAGCAGGATTCTCTACTCATGAGTCTCTTTGTTCTCAAGAGATTCCTAGGGAATGAACTACCGTAAAATACCTCAAGGAATAATGTTCAAGTGATAGGATAAAAAGGTGAGAGTTCCAAGATCAAAAAGAGTAAGTCACATATATTTTTTGGACAAACTAGCAAGCTTTCAGCCAAAGCACACCAACACGGCACATGGATGATAGCACAGAGCATTGGAGTCCCAAAGGCACCTTGGCATCTCATACGGACTAAAAATCAAGAATATCACAGAAAACACAAAGTGACTACTTCTACTCTGACTACTAAGAAATCTTGGAATGCGGGAAAGTAATAGAGAATAGCAAAGCTAAAATAGAGTAAAGTAAACTGAGTGAAATATAGATGATAAAACAAGAGAATAAAAGATATAAAGTTCTCACAATATAACAAGTGATTAAGCCTCCAACAAGTAGATATCTTCAACACCTGCACACATAAGACCGAGAGAAAAAAATTGGGGTTGTTTAGGGGCTTGCCTCAATCAAACCCTCATTTTGGTGTTCCCACCTCCACAAACAATTAGATAGATAGAGAGAAATAAGAAGAAAAAATGAAATGAACACAAGAGTGATAAAAGAAAACCCCACTCAAGGAGGAGAAACTGTATCATGAAATAGAGATGCAATAGATAAGGGATGTGAGAAATCCCAAGATGCTCAAATATAAAAGATAAGCAAGATATCACCTGCAAGGCTTAAGGAATCCCAAGAGAGAGAGAGAGCTATGAGAGCCAAGAGAGTTGAAAAGAGTGTTGTAAGATATTGAGAGCATGAGGAAGCTATAGCAAGCAAGAGAGTTGTGTAAGATTGAGAGAGCAAGAGAAAGAGAAGAGAGAAGACCTAGAAACTAGAGAGAGCAAAATGAAGCAAAAGAATCAATTTAAAAGAGAGAATAGGAGAGAAAAGAAGCTTCTCAAGTTGTTACAAGGCATCCCAGGTCATTACCACTGACAAAAGTACTTGACAAGTGGCAAGGCACTCAAAAACGGTCGTTTGAATGTCAAAATGTCATGGGATGCTAGTGTGGTGTGTGGCTTTCCATGCGGTGTGCTAGTTTCCAGACACATCACACTACAAAACAACGAGAACGAGAAAATCACAAGGTTTGACGCAAAGTTGGCGTGCAAAGGGTAGCTGCTAAAAAGGGGTTTTGAGCATCCTAGGAGGGAAAAAAGTTTATGCAAGGGCTAAAATGAGCCTACACAAAGCTAAGGGAGTGGACACTAAAGTGGATACAAAAATGTATGTGAAATTTCAGGGGGTGAAATTTTACAACATTACACATTCAAAAATTTCACATTCAAAAAAATCATAGATAGTTGCAAAATATTAAATGAGTCTACTTATTAATCTAGGAGCATATCCATATATTTCCTTTACTTTTTTGAGAAGACTCCTTGTAAAATATTTAGAATGATTTTACTTTGATTTAGCTAGCTTTAAACTAAAAAACACACATCCATAAATACACACCATACACATGGAGACACTCAACTAAGTTCAAGTTCTCCGTTAATCACTTGATCTAGAAAAAGGTTGCATATGTTTATTACGAGTTTGGGATAAACCCATATTGTTATAATAATAATAAATCTAATACCCAAATATGAAAATTGTGAGCCATAGGGTTCTATTTTGTAAGTCTTTCTCGGTTGTGTTCTTCTCCAATCTAATGGAATCCACCCTTTGAATAATAAAAATGAATGTGTATATAACCCATTGTAATTTATGCCAAAATGGGAAATAGGAAAACCTATCAAGGAATCAATAATTTACACCACCTCAACCACTACACAAGATGCACATACCCTATCCACCATCATGATAAATTTTGCAAGTCAAAAGCGCCCCTTTGGGAACCATGAACATTTAGATTAGTGAATAAATCATTTCTTGTCCACTCATTATGCCTCTAAAATTAGTGGCATGAGGGTTCACATTTAAGGAAAAGCAAAACACCCAAAAAATCTACTAGGACAATGGCTTAGAGATGGTGTGTTAGTCATTAGGCTCAGAAATAATAACTATGATATGGGTTGAGTACCAAATTTATCCTTTTCATCCATTCAATTCACATAAAGAATTATTTTTGGATTACATCAAATCTAATATGATGGTTAGCAGGCATTGAAGAAGCATTAATGGCATTCTTAGGTCGTTATATGGGTAGGTAGGGATTTTTCACTTGAATTGATAGAATTTTAGACTTAGCATGATAGGGAGGGAAAGTTTCACAAGCATGTTGAGAAGATCATGCCTAAAATTTTCCAAAAATAAAAGGCATCATGTGGTCAATGTTGGACTTTGTGGTAGTGCTTAACATGGTACCGAAATAAGGGATGGATAAAATTTCCACTCTAAAAGACTTTATAAATGAATCCACAAATTTTTGCACTTTTGAGGATGGAGGGAAAGAGGTACAAGAAAAGGGGATGGTTGAAAGTCTATCTCCAAAAGACATAAATATTTTGAAGAGGAAGGTAGTGGGGATTTGTAAAATCAAGGAATCAAAGACGAAAGGAATGGATGTTAAAGGATGAGATGAATGAGGAACTTTGGAAGTTTGATTGTTTGATGACATCAACATGATATCATCGGGAATGTTGATTTCATTAGGGTGTTGATATCAAAAATATGTCATCAAGGTGTTGATATTAGCATGATGCCAACATGACATCATCCAAATAAAGCTTATTAGATGAAAGTATTGGGGAGCGGGGAATTTTTAAACTTTGATAAAAGGGACTTGTTGTGCACTTTTTGCAAACACGCCCCACTGAAATTAGGCACCCTCTTTCTTGTTCTATTTTTATTTCGTTCTTGGCATTGTGCCCCCTTCGATCTTGAGGATTTGGTTGTCTTGGCATGTTCCCAAGTGGTTATCCTATTCGTGCAAATGCCCCTTGAGGGAGGCACTTTGAAAATTCTGCATTTTGGGAAACATCTCGGGTTTTTCTATATTTTTGGGAAAATTCCTCTAGGGAGGAATTCCCCGGACACCATGGAAACCCGACGGAGGCTGCTTTGTATTGTTCTCCAAAAATTTTGGGACTTCGCAGAATTCCACTTGGACCATATTTTCCCAAGAGATTCTGTCATTCCTTTGGATCCTCGGGTTTGTTGTCTTGTCATTGCATTTAAGTGCCTTGTACAGTCTTGTAGTTTTCCTTTATTGAGTTTATTTGCATTTTATGGGGAGGTTTATGTCATTTTCCTTATTGTGAAATTTGAGGATTTTAATTTTGGATTATTGCTACTGAATTGTGTGTTTGAGCTCATGGTCGAGGGTTGTAGTCGAGCTTTCTTGTGATCGATTGCATTTTGCCCTGATTTTCTGGGTCTCTTATCAACTGTCACTACCTCGATTTCTTTTTCCTCATGGTATGTACATGCTACCCTCTCTTTTGATGAATGAATTGAACCTGCTTTAAAAGTTTGTTTGGGTGTATACTTTGAGTCGGGATATCGGTGTGGTGTGGTCTGGTAGCAGTGCTAGGGTTTTTAGTTGTTGGCTTGATGCCCTTCCTTTTGGCTCGCATCTCCTCTCCTTCTACATGATTGTAATTCGAGAAGGTTTACCATTTCTTTGCCTTCGTCTATTTAGTTTCAAGCTTCCCTATTCGGAGCTCTGGTTTAACCTGAAACTCCCTGACCTATGATGAAACTGTGTCCTGGGTGAAGTGCGACCTATTGCTATCATCAAATTTGATAATCACCCTATCATTATTGAGTCATGTGGGAGCAGTGAAGTGAAAATAATAAATCAAGATCTGAGATGTGTTGTCACGGTGATTTCCTAGGGTTTCCTTTATTGAAATCCTCCCTCTTATTGAGTGGATCTTGTTTTGATCGAATTGAACTTGGGTTGTTCATCTTGCCTTATAATCAATCTAAATCCTAGGAGAAATCCCTAACTTCCTAATCATTTGATTGATCTAGGTGAAATCATGACGAAGTCAAATATTTTGGGTTTTTGAGCCCCTCACGAATTTCCTCTATCTGAGGAATTCCCTGAATTATCCATTGCCTTATCGATTTCCCGAAAGTGGGCTTAAAGTGTGAGAATTGCTTTGACTTCGTGAAATTTCATGTCTTCTAAATTTTCCCAGAATTTCTTGGTCACTTCATTTTCCCATAATTTGTAAATTGTTGTCATTCTCGCGGATTTCCATCCCTGGCGGATTTTCCCAAAATGTTGTTGAAAATGGAGAACTAAAGAATGTATGAAAGTTTAGTTAATAATTATGCATTTCATGATTGATTTAACTTTTTCTAAGATGTATCATGTTGTTTATTGGTTAATTTGATTAATCAAATGATGGATTGGAGGTTTCTTTTTGGTCGTTTCTCTAGATTCCACCTAGTCCAGAAGTTCCTGGAATTCCTCTCTAGCCCAAATTCTGCGAGAGGGCTGAAAACATGAACTTTCTAATAAATGATTCTTATGGGTTTTGGAGGGATTATCTTCATCTTTGGGATTTGTTTAAGGATTGAGTGTATCATTTGTGATGGATCTAATTGAACTTTATGCTATGATAGATCTTATTTTGGTGTCTTTGTTATGTGCAGGCGAAATCAAGTCAGGATATTATTGGGCAAAGCAAGGGTAAGGAAATGAATCCAAATCCTGAGGGCTCGGCTCTCTCTGAAGTAGAAAGAGTAAAGATGGATTTGAAGAGCAGAGTCCCTGAGAGCAAGCTAACCTCCATTTGGTCAGGGATCACTGATACAAACGTTGGGCTATGGGATTATGAGGACTTTAAGGCAAGAATGGCAACACAGAATCTCTCTTTGTTGGCCAAAAGAACATTGGATTTTGGGTTGGCACATGTGGCTGGATTTCCTTCTACAGTCCAGTGTTACGAGTTGGTGCTTGAATGTGCCAAGCACTATGATAGGGGCACACAGAGGATAGTTCATCCTCAAGGAAGAATTGTGGCAAATCTTAATCGTGTGTCCATTGCTCAAACCTTTGACATGCTTGATAGGTGTCATGTTGTGGCCTTTGATATGGATGTAGAAAAGAAGTATTATGATGAGAATGTCATCAAATCCCAGTAGGTTGTCAATTCTTGGTTGGAGAAACCCAAGTCCCACTTCTCCAAGTTACCCAAGCAGTTGTTCAGAGCTAAATTTAGGAAGGAATACTATGATGCCATCACACTCCTCAGCAGGGTAGTAGGATTGAAAAGTGCAGGAATGTTTGAGAACTGGATGTTCCATGTCATTCCAAGGATGGAGCAAGGTATGGACTACCACTGGGCGGGCATTATAAGTGCTATGATACATGAGCAGATGTACAATGTTTCACGGATAAAGACCTTTACAATGACCTCCTATTTGGTGTATGCACTTGCAAGGTATCACCCATACAAGGGACTAACCACAAGGGTTGTATTTGGGTAGGATGTAATTTATGAAGTGTACCCACAATTACACTTGGGTGACACAAGATATAGGAGGGTGAATGATGCATTCACCATGTACATTACTAGGCTACTGCAGGGTAGAGAGTAGGTTCAGAGTTTAGACAATGCCAAGGAGTTAATCAAGAGGTTTGGAGCCTGGTTTATCCAGTTTTCCACCTTTTCATACATCAGAATTGATGGTTGTCATAGGGCTCCATACAGACTCCCGAGGTACACCACGGATCATGTTGTGCTTATGGAGATCACAAGGTAGATATGTGACTTTTATGTATGTGAAGACGGAGAAGCACAAGACTGGATTTGGTGGTGACTTTCCTTTGAGGATACGTAGTGGTGAGGCATGCCCTTCTATTAACTTAGCCCATGATTATGAAGAAGAGATGAGTACTCATGGTCTTTCCTTCCACTCCTAGAGATCTAGATTTGACATAACTGGTGAAGCACAGAAGAAGGCCAGCAGAGAATACAGTCACAAGGATGACATAGAAAACTATTGGGCTAATATCAATGATGAGTTTGAAGTCAGAAAGAAGAAGTTCTCTAGGCCACCAATGAACTCGTTTTGGCTATACAACATAAAGGTCATTCCAGATCATATTGAGGAGGATGGAAATTTGGTTCAAGCCCATAACTTTGAGGCTGTGAAGGATAAGCCAATTGGAGAAGTGGATTGGCTGGAGGAGGAGAAGACAGAGTTAGAAAAAATCATGACTCTGATAATCAAGTACACCAAGCTATGGCTCAAGCACAAGATATTGGAGTTGGAGAGTGAGGGTGTGCAGTGCACCTATGATTTGATGGGAGACTTGGAGTCTCACTCTGCTTCTAAGGAATCACCTGAATAGAACCCCAAACGTAAAACCAAGGTGGGCTCTCCTTTCAAGATTAAAATTAAAGATGTTCAGGTAGAGGAGGTTGGAAAGCAAAGAAATCCTATAGCCAAGAAAAGGAAACATGTCTCAAAGAAGAAGAAGGCTGAAAAATATGAAGAAGACAAAGAAGAAGTGGATGCCAGTGTCCCTTTTCCCAAGAAAAAAATAATTGTGAGGTTGTCTCAGAAGGATAAGGAAACCTCTAAGGCAAATAAAGAATTTGAACCCTCTGTAGTAGAGGTAGAGGGCTCGGTAGAGAGGACACAGGTATATACCAGGAGATCAAGGACTACATCTCCCAAAGATGGTGCACCAAAGGGAAGTGTTCCCATGACTACTCCTGTCACTGAGCATGAAGATTTCCTTCCTTCTCATGAGACTGAAAATGTGCTAGATGAACCAAAGGATGTTGAGGATCCTGTTGATGGTGTTTTCTACACGGCAGCAACTCAGACAGAATAAAATTTATCCTATCTCTCTTGAAAGGTTGATCTCTATCGGAAAAGAGATAACCCCAAGGTCTCTAATGTCAAATCTTGAAAATTCAAATAAAAAAACTCAAAGATAATGTGAAAATGTTGGTAATCACAAAGGGACCTTACTACAAGCAAATACTAAACTCAAATTTATCAAATCTAGCAATATGTTGATACTTCAAATCCTAAAACTAACCCAAATTCAAAAAAAACAGCAAAAGAGATAAGGTTTTAGAGATAATTCTAAGACTAATTCTAACCATAAGATTAACAATGCAAAAGATAAAATGCTCGAAATGGACCAATCCCTCATAAACTGATTTTTGTTTAACCGAGATAAATCTGCAATCTTACAGAAATAGTGCAATCTTCTAAGGTATTAAATATTTTTAAACTATGAAAATTCTTTCAGAACAACCTCATTGCAACTAAAATAAAAAAACATTCACAATCGAACTAAGCATAATTTTAAGTCCAGGCTAACTTTGCAAAGCAAATAACAATTACCTAACTGCAAAAAGTATGGACTAGAGATCGCTACAAACACTTCAAGCATAAAACCCTAAGCATCACCAAATCATCTAACATCAAATAAACTTAAGAAATTTTAAAGATAGAATATCAAGAACCATGGCAGATAAGATTCAACACAAGAAAGGCACCAAATCACAATGTCTTTACTTGATTAAAGCATCCAAAGTAGCAACAATTCCAGTATTATGTTACAACACTTGCTTGAAATGATAAACTAAACTCTAACTTTAACTCCTGCTCTTACACTTTGCTCTAATGTAAAATTCGTCTAGCTTCTTTCTAACCCTAAGAAATGAGGCAAAATGCCAAATTTATAGAAAACCCCCCAAGAAATGTCGGCCAAATTAGGGTTTACAACAATACATTTCCACACAATAGGTCGGCCAAGAGAAATTTGAAATAATCTGAAATGTACATTTAATGCACCAATTTCATCAATGTCAACCTGGAGAATCCAACAAAGCAGTCTAATGCACGTGAAGGAAGAGTAGAAATAATGGGGAAGCACAAATTCCAATGTAGCATTGCATTAACTACTTCCCCCTTTGTTCTTAGCCTGCTCCACCTTATCCTGCACCGTCAAAATACCTTGTCCAAGTCGACAATTAGTGGCATAGATAAAACCTTCATTCTCCCTTCAATGGACCTAATGTCATCTCAACAGCAACCTTTAGCTCGATCCAACCTACATTCAAACAAGCCACCATTAATGCTCAATACATCATTAATATCCAAGTCGAATCATAGAGTTCTCGGGGCAAGAAAATCACGCACAAACTCAGGCAGAAGCGGAACCAAAGACAAGTAGAGGCAGAGCCACGAGCAGAACAGGAAGAAAGACACAAAATAGGCGAGGGCGGAAATGAAACCACCCCCAGCAAAGGCGAAGGCGGAACCAAAACGGGAATGGAATGAAAATAGGCCGGGGCAAAAATGGAACCAACCCCGGTGGAGGCAGAGGTGGAACCAAAATGGGAACGGAAGGAGAACAGGTGGGAAGCGGAGCCAGAATAGGAACGAGTACCGAACAACAAACTTTGCCAAAGTTCAAAGTTAAGTTCCATCCTGGTTTCACCTCTGACAAATGAAAGAAAAGGAAAACTAGGGAAAACCTAAGGGAGGAAACCAACCCTTAGGCCACAAATGAGCAAAGCAATGAACAAAAATGAGAAGGCAGGAAGCGAAGCCAAAAGGGGAATGAGAACCGAACAACAAACTTTGCCAAAGTTCAAAGTTAAGTTCCATCCTGGTCCGGCCTCTGAAAATTGAAGGAAAAAGCGAACCAAGAAAAACCCAAGGGAGGAAAACCAACCCGAAGGCCAAAGACAAACAAAACAACGGTAAAAACAAGAACGCGGGAGGCGGAGCCAAAACGGGAACGGGAACCAAACAGCAAACTTTGTGAAAGTTCAGAGTTCAGTTCCATCCCGATTCTACCTCTAGCAGAACAAAAGTAACAAGGCAAACAAAGGAAAACCTAAGGGAGGAAACCAACCCTTAGGACCCAAACAAGAAAAATACCAAGGGAAAAAATAGAAGGCAAAAGAAGACCACCCCAGAGAGGACATTTGTGAGACTCCTAAACCACCAAGAACTCAACACAAAGGCACCCATAACCAAGGCAAGCACCAAATACCAGAACCCCAAGATTTTTTAAGATAAGCACAAAAGAGGGGGCAAGGCACAAAAATGGGCCAATAGGGCAAGCCAAGAGAGGGTCCTCACTTTTAGTGGGGCGTGTGCAAAACTGCACAACAAATGGCGACTCAATTGGGGAAATTCTCCAAAGAATTTTGATGACAAAGTGGAATCAAGAACTCAGAATCTATGGTTTCAATCCAAGCATCAGGTTACATATAGACAAGGTTTCAAAAATCACTAACAAGCCAACCTTTCCTATACCAAGGTCAAAGTGTGTGAGTATGCATTCATTTCCCTTTCCTAAGTTGCAACAAGGACCAAACTCAGTCTAATAGAGCTACATAAGGGTTCTAACTCCAAAAGCAACCTGGATAGAGCCTCACTACTAGTCAGGCATCTATAGCCCTGGTAAGGTTATCACTGTGACCCTCCCTAGCATAGCTCTATTGCCAGCTAGGCGTCTATAGCCCTGGTAGAGATACTAGGGTACCCTTGAAAAGGTGAACATTTCTTTTGATTTTCAATATTTTCTTTTCTTTTCTTTTGATATTCTCTTTGAGATTTTCTTTTAAAGTTTTACTTTTCAACTTGCAAGCAATGAAGCCCACACTCAAGGATGAGAACCACAGCGGCACTAGAGCAGAACTTAAGATTTTTCACCCAGTCAGACCTCCTAAAGACCATATGCAACCTTGGAATCCTTAAGATTTGTGTGAATATATAAGACCCAAATACAGTCTAGAATTTAACTTAGTCAAGTGACACTAATTCCCAGCCCATGCAACATCAGATGAAGGAAATCTACCAGTTTGAATGACTCTGAAAAGATGATACGAGTTTGTAAAATAAATCCTAGAGAATCCCTAGATAAGCAGCCAGTTGTACAGATGCAACAACCCTAGAAATCCAGAAACCAAAAGCAAAAGTAGAGCAGCAGACAAGCAGAGAAAAACCAAAAGAAACCCTACTCTAACTATGTACAAGAGAGAGTTGTAAATAGCTCAAGATTGGAAGTAATTCTTCAAATACTTCCCATTGATAGGCAATGGGATATCCTCACCAATGAGGGTTTTCAAGCGAAAAGCATTCTCCCAAAAATTTTGAAATTTGATAGGGGCCAAGCCAGAGTTTGTCAAATTTACCATGCTCTTCATTACGGTCATGGGCTTTATCCCAATAGAGAACTAAGTCAGAGATTCTAAAGGCTTTTACTATGGCTCTTGTATCAAACCATCTTTTAACCACACCCTGATGTTTGGAAAAGTTCTCAAGGGCTTGATCTCTTTTCTCCTCAAGGTGCAACAGCTCAGCAAGCCTAGCCTCTCTTTTATTCTCTTCATTATAGTATTCATTAATGAATTGCAGGGTAGGGATCTTCAACTAGATGGGAAACACAGGTTCCAGGCCATACACTAGGTGATAAGGAGAGGTTCCTATGGATGTCTTATGTCTAGTGTGGTCTGCCCAAAGAGAAAATCTAAGCTGAGTGTGCCAATCCTTGGGGTTCTTTTCTAGTAGTTTTTGGATGAATTTCAACAGGTTCTTATTGGAAGACTCGGCCAAACCATTCCCCTGTGGATAGTTATTAGATGCAAACTTCATAACAATTCCATGATCATAAGCCCAATTAGAAAACTTTAATGATGCAAATGCGGGACCATTATCACAAACTACAGCTAATGGACAACTGAAGAAATTGATAATACCTGACTCCATGAAATTGATTACCACCTCAGAGGTGCATTGTTTGAAAGCAAGAGCCTTGGTCCATCTAGTGAAATAATCAGTTACAGTAAGAATATACCTATGGCCTGCAAATTAAGATGGGTTGATTGGACCTATGAAGTCCATTCCCCATTGTGTGAATGGTTTCACCTCTATAGCAGGCTGAAGCGGAAGAGTTGCACCTCTCTCCATGCTTGTTGTAGTTTCACACACATGGAAAGTTCTCACATGGTGATGTGTGTCCTTGAACAAGGTAGGCCAATAATAGCTTGCCCTCAGGATCTGATTTGTAGTGGAAGGTGTTGAACCATGGCCTATGCCATATTTATCATGAAATTCAGTCATTAGTCTCCCTACCTCTTCCTTCCCTAGGCATCTCAGGTAGACACCTTCATGATTTCTCTTGTATAGGACAGCTCCCTTCATCATAAAACTACCAATCTTCAAACATAAATCTCTTTTTTGTATTACATTGAGGTGTCTAGGACAATATTGGTTCAAAAGATAGTGGATAATGTCATCATACCATTCCCCTGGAGAAATATCCTCAAGATTATAATGTTGGGTAACAAGGCCAGGACCCATTTTTGCCATTGTCTTGGTCAGTCCCTGCCCTCTTACCAACTTCATGGGTTGAATTTCAATATCATACTCTTGTAACATAGTCACCCACTTGGCTCTACATTCACCCAACTCATTCTGCATCAACAATAGTTTGACTGCAGGATCGAGGACTATAACAAAGACCTTGTTTCTCAGTATATAGTGTCTAAACTTCTTCACAGTTCAGATCAAGGCATAAGCCTTCTTTTCAACATTAGGATACCTTAGTTCTGAATCTTTCAAAGGTGCACTCATGAATGCTATGGGATGTTCATCACCTTGATCAGACTTTTGAGTTAACATTCCAACACAAGAGTGATCAGAAGCAAATGAATATATGTAGAATGGCTTAGTGTAATAAGGACTTACCAAAACAATGGCCTCAACAATAGCTCTCTTGATTTCTACAAATGCTTCCTTAGCCTCTGTATTCCATTCAACCTTCACTTCTTATTTCAGTATGGCATTCAATGGCTTGACTATCTCTGCAAATCCAGTGATAAATTTTCTGACAAAGTTAATCTTGCCAAAGAATGACTTCATTTCTTTCTTCCTTGCAGGGGGTTGAATTTTCAGTATAGCCTCCACTCATTCAGGATCAATGGCAATACCTTGTTCTGAAATAACATGTCCTAACATCTTTCCCTTAGTGACTCCAAAGATGCACTTTTTTGGATTAAGTGAAATGCCAAACTCCCTGCACTTCTAGAACACTTTGCATAAATCTGCAACATGATCACTTCTCTTCTTGGAAAATACTGTCAAATCATCCATGTAGATGATTATGCACTTTCCAATGATGTCCTTGAAGGCAATATCAATAGCTCTTTGGAATGTAGCTCCAGCATTGATTAATCCAAAGGGAATTCTTTGGTAAGAAAAGGTTCCCCATTTTGTAGTGAAGGCATTCATGTGCCTATCCTCATATTGGACCATGACTTGGTTGTATCCAGAATACCCATCCAGAAAAGACATCATTTTGAGATACATTAACAATCTGAAGCACCTCATCTAGTGAAGGGACTGGATAATTATCCTTTTCTGATGCCTTGTTCAGGTTCCTGAAATCAACACACAGTTTGATTTCTCCATTTTTATTCTTGACTAGAACCAAGTTTACAACCCATGTTGAATGTCTTACTGGAAATATGATATGTGTTGAAAGTAGCTTCTACACTTCCTTCTGAATAATGGGCTCTAGTAGAGCATTAATTGGTCTTTGTCTTTGCCTGAATGTCTTGACATTTGACTTCAAGGAAATGGTGTGTGTAATTATTGAAGTATTGTATGTATTTAAGTCTTCATAACTCTAGGCTATCACATCATGATATGTGTGTAAAGCATCAACAATCCCTTTTGTTTCCTCCAGAGTGCACACCTTACCAATAAGTACATTCTTGGCATCATTTTGGGTCCCCATGTTGTATGTTTCAAACTAACCGTTGAGGGATTCCCTCTTCATTTTCTACTCTTGATCTCTTATCCTATCCAGATCAAAGATCCTTTCCAATTGCACCATGCCTCTTAGTATGGTATTAGTTTTCAGATTGAGGACCCCTTCTAGGTCCATTTCAGCCTCTCGAGGCTCAACCTCATCAATTACTTGAGAAGTAAACACATCACAGCTACTGATAAAATCAAGAATATGCTTATCATCTTCAAATACTTGAAAATTGGTGACATTGTCAGGCACCAAGGGCACTGGAACAAGTTCCACAGTGAACTTCTTTAAGCCTGAAAGTGATAAGGGTCGCAAAGTACTTGCTACTTGTGCTAGAGAATCAGCAGTCTGATTCTTACCTCGAGGTATCAACTAAATTTTGAAGGCATCAAATCCTTCAATAAGATCCCATATTTTGTTCCTGTAATTGGTCATCCTTCTATCATGACATGATTATTGTTTTCTCACTTGCCTGACCACTAGCTCAGAATCTCCAAACACTTGCAAAATTTGAACTTTCTTTCTTAATGCCATTAATAGCTCATGAACTAGAGCTTCATACTCAACTACATTGTTAGTGCACTATAATTGTAGTCTATGAGCAGCAAAGTAGGTTTTACCTTTAGGACTGATCAGCTCAAGCCCTGCTCCAGCACCTTGCTTGGATTTGGATCCATCAAACCTTAATGTCCAGCAGTCATTAGCTCCTACTTTTCTTGAGATACCTTTGTCCTTGTTGCCACCTGGAGGCTCTTTAGGAGGTTTTGGGCCCTTCCCTTTTAGACTATTTTGAATACTTTGTATGTTTAACTCAATAGTTGGGGTTGTGTTAATGTGCCTCTGTATCTATTCCACTGCAGTTTGACACAAGCAACATTCCAGTTCAGAATGAGGAGCATCGTGAACTCTACACCAATTAGGAAGAAGCAATTCTTCGAAGTTCATATTTCTATCCAACTGAATCTGATCTTCTACACATTTTTGGATAAACTCCTGGAAGTTATCTAACAAATTGAGTTATTTATCTGCCTAATCATCAAGTTCCTCCATTTGCTCAAGTTGCACTTTAGAGCTATTGGCTTTTGATGTGGATTCACCAGAAGAGCTTTGCAGCACCAAGATTTCCTCTATGCCTGAAGCAGAGGAGGCTAGGACATAGTTCCCCATACTGACTTTCGGTACCAGTATCTCATTTGAAGTATTCTGATATTTAGTAATGACATACTTCATCCTAGGTTCTCTCTCAATTCTGATCTGATTTGGGACTCCTTTCTAGGGGAGCCACATGTGAGAATGATCTGTGGATGTGTATCCATTTAGTGCCTTAGTAAAATCTCTACCCAAGATCAGACCATAACTATCAAGAATGTTAGCTACCTAAATATTAAGTACTTGTTGCACTCTAGGATCTAAGGCAACTTGCATGGGAATCATGTTCATTTCTCCTACTATATTCACCTTTGTTTTGTCCAATTGGGTGACCTTCTTCTGAAAGTCTATAGGGGTAATACCAAGATCCCTACAAATAGAAAATGGCATAACATTTGTGGATGCCCCTAAATCCAGCAAGCGATTGTGCAGATTTTTACCAAATATACGAATAGAGATCAGAAAAGGAGGGGTTTCCATTTTGCCTTGAAATAAATTTAACTGTGTGTCAGCTTGTGCAGCCTAACTCTTATCTTTATCTTTTCCCCTATTCCTAAGTGGGTTCTGGCCTTGGGGTGTATGTGCACTGAAGGATCTGGCAACTACCTTATTGGCAGTTACTCCTTGTGGTGCTACATTTGAACTGAAAGACCCCAAGAAAGCATTCCTAATAGTAGGAACTCTTAATAATTCAAAAGCAGAAAGACTTACCTTTACTTTCTTGAATTCTTTAGTCACATATTTGCCCAATTGCTCCATGTTCATATCATCATGAGCCTCCTTGCATCCACTAGTTTGTTTGTCTTTGCAAACTTTGATATTGTTCTCCCTTGATATATCAGGTTGTCCTTCTTTTGTGAGGTATTGTGTTGGCACCTGAGGGTAAGATGGATTGTTATTGGCATGTGGATCCGGTGGAGTAGTAAAATTGTGTGGAGGGGTAGATGTAGTAAACAGTCCTCTAGCTTGTGGATTCTTGTGGGGCTTGCTACTCATATCATACTTTCTTGCAGGTTGTTGAAACATTTGTACTTCTTCAACATCAACCTCTCCTTCATCCAATGGGCCATTATCGTTCTTAGTTTCTTCATTAAACAACTAAGAAATTTCATCTTCATTCAGCACCTGTTCTATTTCTTTGTCCTGATCACTGGACTCTTCTTCTGGTTCATTTTCTTCACCTTTTGGGAATGGAGCATGGTTAAGCACCAATACCAGAGAATCATAAGGATTTGAGGGCACAATCTCCTAACTATTGGAATTATTTTCAACTTCATATTGAAAGATGGAAACAGCAGTTTGAAATTCAGGGAAATCAAGCTCAGAGTGTTGACTTGTCTTATGAAGCCTACACCATCTAGACAAAGTGGCCTCTACTAAGTACACACCAACTGGAGGTTTATCTAGATTGGAAGGTTGATCTAGTGGAGTGGGAACTCCTCCATTATTAGGCCCAGTGTTCCATGGCCTATTCTGCCTAGGTGGTTGTCCTTTTTCAAATCCTTGTCCACCTTGTTGACTTCTATCAAAGTTCTGACCAGAACCTTGTCCTCTTTCAAAGTTTTGATTTTTGCCAAAATTTTGTCCTCTATCAAAGTGATGTCCTTTAGCAACATCCCTATTCTCTTTGTTATAGTTTGACTACATGTTCTTCTGTGTAGCCTGAAGTTGATTGTTTTGACTTCTTAGATAGGTTACCTCCATATTCAGTTTCTTTACTTGTTCAGTCAACTCATCCAGTCATTCCTTATCTAGACTACTGTATGATGTTGAATTTACATTATTGTGGGAGTATCTTGATGATCCTCCAGAACCAGCAGACTGATTCAAGACTTTTGAATTCTACAAATATGTGGGAAAACCAGCCTATTGTTGCAGATGAAGGGGTTGATTAGCCTTTTGCTGAGGATAAGAGGTCATTGGTTGAGCTTGATTTATTGGAGGACCTAGATGTGGGACCAAAGGAAATGAGGATACTGGATTCACAATGGGAGCATGATTAGTCAAAGCCTAGTTAAGAGCTTGCACTTGTCTAGGGTGAGCAGCAGGTCCTAAGGATGGCAAAGGTCCTGAAAAATGTTGCCTCAGATCTGTGCTGACCTTAATAGCCTTTGTGTATGCAATGAGCAAGGTAGTTGGGGGATCAGTCCTCCATTTAAGGAAGGTGGATGTAAGGCTATCAAGGGCTTCAAAGTAGACCCCTAGGGCAGTGGCGTCATCTATAGCATAAGGTGCTTGAAGTCTAGTGTATGATCAGTGGAACCTATTGTTGAATGATCCTATAGGCTCATTAACTTCTCTCTTCACTCCAGTAAACTACATATAAAGCTCATTAGCACTAATGGGAATCTTAAACTTCTGTAGAAATGCAATCTCCAGTTCTATCCAATTATGGATAGAAGCAACAAAAAAATGGTTATACCAATAAAAGGCCTCCTCTCCTAGAGAATAGGGGAAAAGCCTGCATGCAACATCCTCATGGTTAATCCCTCTATCCCTCATACAAGTCTAGAAAATCTTGATATGCTCCTCTGCAATCTTATTGGGATCGTTAGTATGGAACTTCGAGCAAAAATGCTCAGCCTTCTTGGGCATGACATTGTAATTATTGAAGATCAAGGGAGATGGGTTATTGGCCAGAAAATCCATTGGTGGAGGTGGAGGCAATAATGGTTGATTTATGGCTGATTGGGGTTGTTGGATAGGAATAGCTTTAGAATCAGATGAAGATGAGGATGATGAGGATGAGGATGAGGATGATGGGGTTGGTTGGGTTGATGATGATTCTCCCCCTATTCTGGCCCTTCTTGACCTAGTAGGGGCTTGCAGCTCTTGAAATTCTTCCTCTCCTAGAGTAGATCTGGTTCTTCTTCTAAACCTCTTAGGAGAAATGGCAGACAGAAATTGATCCATCTTGCTTATTTAGGACCTCCTTCTAGCACCAATCTGTTGATGGTGTTTTCTGCACGGTAACAACTCAGACAGAATAAAATTTATCCTATCTCTCTTGAAAGGTTGATCTCTATGGGAAAATAGATAACCCCAAGGTCTCTAATGTCAGTTCTTGACAATGTAAATAAAACAACTCAGAGATAATGTGAAAATGTTGGTAATCACAAAGGGACCTTACTTCAAGCAAATACTAAACTTAAATTTATCAAATCTAGCAATATGTTGATACTTCAAATCCTAAAACTAACCCAGATTCAAAATAAATAGCAAAAGAGATAAGGTTTTAGAGATAATTCTAAGACTAATTCTAACCATAAGATTAACAATGCAAAAGATAAAATGCTCGAAATGGACCAATCCCTCAGAAACTGATTTTTGTTTAACTGAGATAAATCTGTAATCTTACAGAAATAGTGCAATCTTCTAAGGTATTAAATATTTTTAAACTATGAAAATTCATTCAGAACAACCTCATTGAAACTGAAATGAACAAACATTCACAATCGAACTAAGCATAATTTTAAGTCCAGGCTAACTTTGCAAAGCAGCTAAAAATCAGCTAACTGCAAAAAGTATGGACTAGAGATCACTGCAAACACTTCAAGCATAAAACCCTAAGCATCACCAAATCATCTAACATCAAATAAACTTAAGCAATTTTAAAGATAGAATATCAAGAACCATGGCAGATAAGATTCAACACAAGAAAGGCACCAAATCACAATGTCTTTACTTGTATTAAAGCATCCAAAGTAGCAACAATTCTAGTATTATGTTACAGCACTTGCTTGAAAAGATAAACTAAACTCTAACTTTAACTCCTACTCTTACAATTCGCTCTAATGTAAAATTCATCTAGCTTCTTTCTAACCCTAAGAAATGAGGCAAAATGCCAAATTTATAGAAAACCCCCCAAGATATGTCGGCCAAATTATGGTTTACAACAATAAACTACCACACAACAAGTTGACCAAGAGAAATTTGAAATAATATGAAATGTGCATTTAATGCACAAATTTCATCCATGTCGGCCTGGAGAATCCAACAAAGCAGTCCAATGCACGTGAAGGAAGAGAAGAAATAATGGGGAAGCACAAATTCTGATGTAGCATTGCATTAATTGCTTCACCCCTTTGTTCTTGGTGCGCTCCACCTTATCCTGCATAGTCAAAATACCTTGTCCAGGTCAGAAATTAGTGGCATAGATAAAACCTTCATTTTCCCTTCAATGGACCTAATGTCATCTCAACAGCAACCTTCAGCTTGATCCAACCTGCATTCAAATGAGCCACCATTAATGCTCAATACATTATTAAAATCCAAGTTGAATCATAGAGTTCCTGGGGTAGGAAAACCACCAGGCGGAAGTGGAACCAAAGACAGGCATAGGCAGAGCCATGAGCATAACAGGAACAAAGACACAAAATAGGCGGAGGTAGAAACGGGACCAACCTTGGCGGAGGTGGAGGTAGAACCAAAATGAAAACAAAAGGAAAATAGGTGGGGGAAGAAACGGAACCAATCCCGATGGAGGCAGAGGTAGAACCAAAACGGGAACGGAAGGAGAACAGGTGGGAAGCAGAGCCAAAACAGGAACAAGAACCGAACAGCGAACTTTGCCAAAGTTCGGAGTTCAGTTCCATCCCGGTTCTGCCTCTGGAAAATGAAAGAAAAGGAAAACCGGGGAAAACCTAAGGGAGGAAATGAACCCTTAGGTCAAAAACAAGCAAAGCAACGAAGAAAACGAGAATGCAGGAAGCGGATCCGGAATGGGAACGAGAACTGAATAGCGAACTTTACTAAATTTCAAAGTTAAGTTCCATCCCGGTCCCGCCTCCGACAAATGAAGAAAAAAGCGAACCAAGAAAAACCTAAGGGAGGAAAACAAACCCGAAGGCCGAAGACAAACAAAACAACAAGAAAAAAAAGAACGCGAGAGGCAGAGGCGGAATGGGAACGGGAACCAAACAGCGAACTTTGTGAAATTTCAGAGTTCAGTTCCATCTGGGTTCCGCCTCCGGCAGAACAAAAGGAACAAGGCAAACAAAGGAAAAACTAAGGGAGAAAACCAACCCTTAGGACCCAAACAAGAAAAACACCAAGGGAAAAAATAGAAGGCAAAAGAAGACCACCCCAGAGAGGACATCCGCGAGACTCCAAAACCACCAGGAACTCAACACAAAGGCACCCATAATCAAGGCAAGCACCAAAGACCAGAACCCCAAGATTTTCAAAGATAAGCACAAAAGGGGGGGCAAGCAACAAAAATGGGCCAATAAGGTAGGCCAAGAGAGGGTCCTCACTTTCAGTAGGGCGTGTGTGCAAAACTGCACAATAGATCCCCAAGTTCATGGAGAGGAGGAATTCCAAGAGGGAGAACTCTACAATGTTGAGGCAGAAATGGAGAAAGTTATGCAGTCCCCTTTGGTGGCTTATGGGGATTCACCTGCAGAGGTTCATGAGGATATACTTCCTCAAAAGGAGGAAATACCAGCTAAGATTCCCTCACCAGTGCATGAAAAGGGGGAGCACGATATGGGAAAGGAAGATACAGCTGATAAGATTCCTGAGAGGAAAAGTTTGGATGAAGATGCATCCAAAGTTCAACAAGATGCAGTGGGGCAAGATAATGTACAGTCGGATCCCACAGTCCCAGGATGGTTGGACAAGGAGCTGAAGAGCAAACAAATTGTGGTGGATGATACTCCTCCCAATTGGGATGAATTACTGGAGAACATAGGAAAGGAAAAAGTAAAGAAGAAAGCCAAGGTTATTTCCAAAATTGAGAGAGATGAGGCAAATAACAGAGTGGTCCACATCGCTACTCCTGCTCCTGCCAAGAATAAAGATAATGTGATTAGGAATGATTACAATGTGCAAACTTTCAACCTAGTTCATGCTTCCATGGAGCAATATATTGAAGAATATGAGGGTTCCAGTGCTATAATCCTTGGTCGATTAAGGAAGGAGGTAGAGACCAAGCAAGAATTGAAGAAGGAGAATGACAAACTTAAAATATATCTACAAGAGTTGATGAAACCCTTGCAATCCATTAGCTCCTCATCATTTGTTGTAGGCTTCTTGCCACAAGAAACAATTGTTGAGTTAGAAAAGATGAAGGTCACTACCCATGTTACAACAAGTTGGTTATAGGGAGTGCAAACTCAGGGAGACAATGCCATCAAGGACATTTTGTCAACTGGTAGGGATGCTATGAGGTCAATTGACTGGTTAAATAATGTATTAGCCCAAGATAAGGAAGACATGGATCTAATTTGGAAAAGGCTAAAATCATCATGGATTACACTGAGGAGAAGTTGGTGGGAGATGGAATTCTTCCTTCTTCCAAAGCAGTAGAACCCTGGGAATGGTTTGAATTTTTGCAGATAGGGCAAAGGGTTTTGAAGAAGGTGCATAAACAGGGGAGGCAGATTGAGGATGCCTTGACCGAAATTTATAAAAAATGCATCTCCTTCTTCGAGGTTATGATAGGGAGAAATAATTTTTATGCCAAAGCATCTGAGCCTGGAACAGTTGAGAAAATGGTGGCGAGAAGTGTATTCTCTAGTCAATGAGGACCAAGTCACCAAACATTTGTTGGATGATGCAGCTACCTACACTGTAGTAATTGATAAATACAAGACCTTGAAGTTAGATTTGGATAGGGTGGTCAAGCAATCAAGGGACGACATTAAGTCCATTGAAAGAAGAATGAAAGTGTTAGTTATGCCACCTATTGCCGACTTGGAGAAAGTATTTTTGATGATACAAGATAGGGTGAATCAGGATAAGGAGAAAGGAGAGGGCAGTTAATGCACCTCATTGGGATTTGTGTTTCCCTATTATTCCTCCTCTTCTTTCGCATGCATTGGACCGGGTTATGCTGGCGATCCCAGACCGACTTGGATGAAATTGGTGCATTTAATGCACATTTCAGTTATTTTTCAATTCCTCTTGGCCGACATGTTTTGGGGGTTTTCTATAATTTTGGCATTATGCCTCATTTGTAGAGAGTGAGATTTTTTTTGTATTCAAGCGAATTGTGATAAGAGCAATAATTAGAGTTAGGATTTAGTTTTATCTTCTCAAGCAAGTGTTCTAACAGAAGACTGGAATTGTTGGCACTTTGGATGATTTAATACAAGTAAAGACATTGTGATTTGGTGCCTTCCTTGTGTTGAGTTTTATCTGGCATGGTTCTTGATATTCTATTTTTGAAATTTCTTAAGTTTATTTGGTTTTAGATGATTTGATGATGTTTAGGGTTCGATGCTTCAAGTGTTTGCAGCAATCTCTAGTCCATACTTTTTGCAGTTCACTGATTGTTAGATGCTTTGTAAAGTTAGTCTGGACTTAAAATTGTGCTTAGTTCGATTATGAATGTTTTTTCATTTCAATTGCAATAGGGTTGTCTTGAATGAAAATGCATAATCTAAAAATCTTTAATACCTTAGAATATTGCACTATTTCTGTAAGATTGTAGATTTATCTGGGTCAAACAGGAATTAGTTTCTGAGGGATTGGTCTATTTCGAGCATTTCATCATTTGCATTATCAATCTTAGTATTAGAAGTAGTCTTAGAAATCTCTTTGAAACCCTTATCTTTTGTTATTCCTTTTATTATTTGGGTTAGATTTAATATTTGAAGTATCAACATATTGCTAGATCTGATAAATTTGAGTTCAGCATTTGCTTGTAGTAAGGTCCCTTTGTGATTACCAGCATTTTCACATTATCTCTAAGTTGTTTTGTTTGCATTGTCAAGACCTGACATTAGAGACCTTGGGGTTATCTCTTTTTTCATATAGATTTACCTTTCAAGAGAGATAGGATATCATATTCTGTCTGAGTTGTTGTGCAGAAAACACCATCAACATGACTTAAAGGAAAAGTGGACTTTCATTATGTCAAGGGTCAGATGGATGCTATGAAGAGATGAGAAACCATAAAATTCTAAAAGACTTAGAGGAATTTTGAAAAAAGACTTAAGGAAATGTCGAGGTGTTAGACTTTTAGGAATGTCATGACCAAGATGACAAGTACAATTGGAATGGAGGAATCAAAAACTTCCAAATATCGACGACATGGAAAAAATTGAAAAAAAGTAAAATGGGGTTTCAAGACTTCAAGGATGGATGACAGGAGGTACTCAAATAGGAAACCCCAACAGTATAAAAGGTCAACAAACATAAAGTATTAATGCAAACCCCAAAATTAGCTTGGACATAGACTTTTTTAAGTATTTCTATATTTTTTCACACTTAGGGGACCCATTTAATATTTTATCAAATGATTTATAAATATAGGGTGAAATAGGGTCAAATGATGAAGCTTTGGAGCAAAGAAAATAAAAAATGAGACACATCAAAATAAGGTTCCAATAGATTTCTCTATGTATTAGATGCAATTCTATATCCATCCCTCAAGGTGTGAGGATCCTTATCTCTTAAGTATCACATCTTAGCATCATATTCATTACAATATAAATATAGGCACGTATGTTTATTCGACCTTAGATATGCAATGATCTTTTCCATAACTCTTGAAAATCTTGTATTGGAGTTAGTAATACACTCATTAGATCATTTTGTAATATTGGTAAATTCATTGATTATGAACCTTGGGTATGTGTTATCACCATATTTCTCTTTGAATACTCTTTGAAATTTAGCCTAGGATTTAGTTCTTGCTCCAAGTGAACCTATATACCATTCTCTAGCTACATCATCAATAGATTACACAAATAACTTCATTGGGACATCTTCATCCTCAATATTGAAGTCACCAATCAAATTTTTAAAATATCTCAAGCGATCTTCTCTAGACATAACATTATTTCCTTGGAATCTCTCAATATTAGACCTCACTTCAACTAGAATGGGGTTAGGATATCCAAGTATCCCTATGAATTATAATTGTTTATACCTCTCAAAATTTAAAGGTGGTCCAATAGGAGCTTGACCCTCACCTCTTATAACATTATTGTTTCATTTTCCAACAATAGGAACATATCCCTCTACATTCCTCATTTATATCTTGATTAAAATAAAGATTATATTTCTTAGCCTTATCCTTTTCTCTCCATGTAGTTTGTTCTTTCTTTCTCATCTCACCAGTTAGCTTTGTAGAACAGTCCAGATAACTAAGAGGGCGGTGAATCAATTATCATAACACAATTTTCTTATCCTTAATTAATCTAAAACAAACTCAAATCAATCAGATAGCAATTAAACAGATATGAACATAAAATCACTTAGCAATACTATGCACAAGGAATGCCAGAATTTATGTGGAAACCCAAGATGGGAAAAACCATGGAGAATGCTAATTCCCAATTATAAAACACCAATTAAGCTGATTTTTACAAGGGCTCACTACCAATTTGCTCACTTCAGGGTGGCTCACTATCAGTTGGGCTCACTTCCTAGCTATTATATCCAAAGATACAAAAAGGCTCACATAATCTTCATACCAGGCTCTAGGAGCCTGCTTCAATCCATATAATGCTTTCTTTAACCTACAAACAACATCTGGATCACTTCCAGACTTGAATCCCTCTAGTTTCTCAATGTATACTTCTTCCTTCAATTCTCCATTCAAGAATGCAGACTTTACATCCATTTGATAGACTTTGAAATCCTTAAAAGCTGCAAAAGCTAAGAATATCCGGATTACTTCCATTCGGGCAACAGGGGCATATGTCTCTTCAAAGTCAAGACCTTCGGTCTGAGTATAATCTTTTCAAACCAATCTTGCCTTGTTTCTTATTACCTTTCCATTTTCATCCAACTTATTATGGAATACCCACTTTGATCCAATTACATTTTTGTCTGCTAGTCTAGGCACAAGTTCCCAAGTCTGATTCTTCTCTATCTGATCAAGCTCTTCTTCCATTGCCTTTATCCAATTTTGATCATTGCATGCTTCTTCCATAGTCTTTGGCTCAATTTTCAAGAGTAGACATGGTAACACTTTCTCTTGTGTTGATTTGCTTCTTGTGATGATTCCTCTATTCTTATCTCCAATAATCTAATTTTTTGAATGGTTTCTCTATACATATCTTGGAGTTTTGGTTGAAGTTTTCGGAACCTCCTTTGTCTCTTCTTCTTCTTTCTTATCCTTTTCTTATTTTTCATCTAAGTTTTCTAATTCATATTCAATATGTCTGTCAAGATTTCTTTAAGCATCTTCATCTACTTTCGCATTCGCACTTTCAACTATCTTGTTCAGTCTCTTATTGTAACATCGATATGCTTTGCCTCTTGTAGAGTAACCCAAAAATATACCTTCATCAACTCTAATATCAAACTTTCCAATATTATCCTCATCTCTCTTAATGTAGTATTTGCTTCCAAAAAATTTGAAGTACTTTACTGTGGGAGCCCTTCCATGCCATAGCTCATATGATGTCTTTCCATATTTCCTCTGGAACAGTACTCTATTAAGAGTGTATACTGGTGTGTGTATTGCTTCTCTCTAGTAGACCTGTGGTAAACCTACTTCCATGATCATTGTTCTTGTTACTTCTTGAAATGTTTGGTTCATTCTTTCCACTACACCATTTTTTTGTGGTGTTTTAGGGGTTGATAGCTATCTTTTAATGCCATGCTTCTCATAGAATTTTTTGAATTCATCAAAAGTGAACTCACATCCTCTGTCAGATCTTAAACACTTGATTCTCATGTCAACTTCATTCTCAACTCTTGCCTTGAAAATCTTCAACTTTTCTAGAGCCTCGGATTTTTCTCTTAAAAATGTGACCCAAGTTAGTCTAGAAAATCATCTACTAATAGTATGAAATATTTCTCACCTTGCAAGCTTCTTGTTTTGGTTGGACCACATAGGTCAGTGTGTACAAGGTTCAACAATCCAGTAGATGATGCTTCTTTTCCTCAGAATTTACCTTTGGTTTGTTTTCCTTCTTGACATCCTTTATAGATAATTCTTTTTGGTTTGGTTAGTCTAGGAAAATCTTTGAGTGATCTTG
The DNA here is from genome assembly GCA_007115665.2 of Sequoiadendron giganteum. NCBI lineage: Eukaryota > Viridiplantae > Streptophyta > Pinopsida > Cupressales > Cupressaceae > Sequoiadendron > Sequoiadendron giganteum. Next base: position 237,716,787 of record CM021110.1, on the reverse strand, counting down.
TTGAGCTTATTCTTACCAAGTTGTCAAAGTTGATATGACACATCCTCTAATGCCAGATCTAGTTGTCATTGCTCTGAGAAAATATGCATCTATTTATAGCTCCTTCCAATTGAAACATATTCCCACTTGTTCTTTTTCCCACTGCAATAACAGTTTTGAAACTCTTCTAGATTTCACAACCATCATCTTGAAATACAACATTATAGCCATTCTCGCGCATCTTTCCAACACTCAAAATATTGTGTTATAAACCCTTCACATAGTAAACATTGTCAGTGTTATATTTTCCATCAAAGGTAATAGAACCAATTCCAAAAATTTGTGTTGTTTTATCATCTCCAAATCTAACAGAACCTCCATCATATTTCTCAAGCTTTACAAACTTACTTTTATCATCGATCATATGATTCAAACATCCACTATCAATCAACCATTCATCTCTATTTCTTTTGACAAATAATGCAGCTTCAGTATTATCATTAGATTCCCGACAAATATTAGAGATATCAAATCTAGGTTCATCCTTTTCTACCAAAAACAAACAATCCTCATGATTTGATTCATCATCTGAAATACTGGCATTGTCATTAATATAATAGGCCTTCTTATTGATCTTTTAAAAAAAATTCATTGTTCTTTTCTCTAGACACTTATTTGCTAAATGAAAAATCTTTCCACATCTAAAGCATTTAAGAGGTAGCATACCTTTGTACTTTTCGGTACCTTTCTTTAGTTTTCTTGTGAAGTTTGCTTCCAACTCATCTAATCTTTCATTGTTTGGATCATCTTCTATTTTTGTGGCTTTGAAGGTTGTTTCAGATTTCTCCTTTTCTTTTCCAAATTTTATCATCTCAAATATGGTCAAGGTGCCAAATAGTTGCTCTCTGGTGAATTTCTTTGGATCATAAACTTCCTCAATAGGTGAGATCTTATCACTATAGCTCTTTGGTAGGGTCATCAAAATATTCTCTGTAACATCTTCATCTGTTAGAGTGCCTCCTTGATTTTTGACTTCATTTACTACACTGTCAACTCTCTAAAAGTAGCTTGCTATATCCTCACCTTCTTCCATTTTCAAGTTTTCATATCTATGCTTAGTTGTCAACTTTTTTGATAATTTCACTCTATCATTTCCTTCATATATTTCTTTCAACTTTTCCCAAACATCATAAGTAGTTTCCAATGAAATAACTTTTGTTAACTCAGTCTTAGATAAAGCACTTTAGATTGCATACCTTGCCTTCTCATTCTCTTCATAGGCTGAAATCTCATCTGCACTAGAAGGACCACTTGTCGATTCAATATATTTTTGTCTCAATAGATTTCCAAGTTTTGTACCCTAGAGAAATAAGATAACCTCTCATCTACACTCTCTATAAACTATAGTCAGATCCATCAAACACTGGAATTGTCAGTTTGTGTGCCATCGAATCTACCCCAAGCGGTTAAGCTCTCCTTCAAGGAACCAAAACTCTAATACCAATTGTAGAATAGTCTGGATAACTGAGAGGGTGAGAGAATCAGTTATCACAACATAATTTTATTATCCTTAATTAATCTAGCACAAACTCAAATCAATCAAATAGCAATTAAACAAATATGAACATAAAAGCACTTAACAACACCATGCACAAGGAACACCAGAATTTACGTGGAAACCCAAGATAGGAAAAACTATAAAACACCAGTTAAGGTGACATCGATTAAGGTGACACCGGTTAAGGTGATTTTTACAAGGGCTCACTTCCAATTTGCTCACTGCAGGGTGGCTCATTGTCAGTTGAGCTCATTGCCTGACTATTATAGAAAAAGATACAAAAAGTCTCACTTCCAAAATAAAGAGGCTCACTGCCTACAGAAAATGGCTCACTGCTAGAAGAATGATGAAAAGAGAATCCACCGCAAAGATAACTTTTGCCAACAGTTGAACAATGTTTGGATATTTAGATTCACATTCACCACACTTGCTTTCATCGAACTAGATCAACTTCTACTTATAACAATCAATGCCTTCATAATCTTCTCAATTCATCCAAACATAATTCCATTTCATGCTTCCATAAACTCCTAATTCGGTCAAGCACAATTTGAATTAGGTCACCACAAAAACATTCCCATGGTGGAAGGGAATGAAATGTGGACCACACATAACCTCCTCACTCAAATCAACATGCTACATATTAACCGTGATCTCTGGAAATAAGGTATAGGCTTACAATACAAGCAATGTTCCAGAACACGCTAACCACTTTCCAGATAGTTCCAGACCCAAAAGAGTTTATCTCATTATGTTGCAAGATGTATGGGACCGGGACAAGCATGATCAAAGATAGATCATCATAGCACAACATCCAGAGTATGCCAATCCAGATCACCAAAGCAACAAAGTCAAACCTTGATCAATCAACCAAGATATGTTGGCATCAATGAAAACCATTAATGAAAAAAATCAATATCATCACATTCCAACAAGCTTCCTTTGAGGACTTTCCTTGAACAATGATATTCTTTCATCGATACTAATTCTTCACAAGATTTCACTACGATTGTATCAATAAAGTTGCCACCTCAAGAGAGGAAAATATTTTCTTCTTTATGAGCTTATTTCACCAATATAGGGCTATCACTTCACAAATTAATAGTAAATCATCATTTCATGTGCCTCTTGCCAAATAGATAAACTCTTTTGAATATTCCCTAGTAGATTCAATAATCCGTTGGTTCTCCAACTGACAAATAGAATCTAGTCTATAATAATTTCCCAAGTTCTATGCTCAAAACTATCACTAGGTTGACCACCAAATGGGAGAAAATTAGATACTCTTCCCTACACTTCAAGCCTTACAAATCCTAGACATGTAGACCTATAAGATACATTTGATAAATTATATAATATTGGTATAGCAATTCTTAGAAGATGTAAAGATTCATACAAAATGATAAGGATCTGTGAGATTTTAAGCAACAATGACTTACTTCTTAGATATGAATATAACAATAATTTAAATAATTAAATTACACTCGATGAATTTTTCATGATTGATATGTTGTGGGTTGGGAGAAATCATTTAACCTACAAACTACTACCTTATAACAAAGCAAAAAAATCATAAATTTAATGCATCCATTACATCATAACATAACAATTTTTTTGCTAGTTTATTGTCTTACAGTAACTAAACCAATTGTAAACCAATTGTATATGGCCTTTTGATCTAAGCTCTACTTAATAATCCCTTACATATTATATATTTTCTATTGTTATTGATAATATTTTTACATTAGTCCTTGAATAACAAGTAATATAAAATACCAATGTCATATAAAATGTGTGTGAAGAATTCAGAATCCCTTAACAACTCAATTCAAATAAATAATAAAGTGAAACTAGAGACAATTTAAACCAAGAGAATTCATTTATATTAACTCTTCTAAAACCATGTTACAATACAACTTCAATAATGATGGAAATTTGATATTTCTAGAAACTTGAAACTATTACAATAAGAGTATTTCCCTCCTCTTTTTCCAACCTGTAATATGCCAAATGAACGTATATTTATAGAACACTTCTCTCGTGACCAAATATGAGTGGGAAAATAACTCAAGATTTGTGAAATATACTACAAAAAGTGTGTTAAACCAACCAAAATCTGTGAATTTGATGACATAAGTGTCTTCCCTCGAAAATGAATGTGCAAGATGTCGAGAAGATCAAACTAATTGAATGCACATAGCTAAGAAATGGACTATTTAATAATGAGTACGTGAGGGTAAGAATAAATATCAACATTCTTTTATCATGTTAAAATGTATTTTTTACATTCTTTGCACATCATTCTTCCAATCTTATCACTTGTTATCAGTCCCTAGAAATAGTTATGCATTAATCTTATCACCCCTCTAATAGGTACTATGCTTTCCTCTAATAGCACATCAAGCTTTTGGAAGAGTTCGAGCCTACCATCATATGTCAAACTTCACTAGCAATTGATACCATGGGATAGGAGTATCGAATATCCTAGAACTCTGATAAGAACACTAAGATGTATTACTGGTGTTATCAACCTTCTAGGAGGGTGGGTAGGTTTGATAGTGAAAAAATAAAGAGCTTTGAATTGTCAAGAGTCAAAGGGAACTCATACCACATGCCAAGCATCTGAGATTCAGGGAATCAAGGTGACAAGGTAGTCATGTGAGATGGGGGAAAGCTAACAAGGGAACCTTGGAAAAGAAAAGGATTTCAAGATGTTCAGATTGGGGAATTGAGATTGGGCTTAACTTGGTATTGAGTTAAGGGAAGTCTGAAATTCCTACTTCAATAGACTATTTTGAGCAATTGGTAGAGTTTCAAGGTTTGGGGTTTGATAAAAAGAGGTACCTGAATAAGGAATGGTCAAAAGTTTGATTTTAATAGATTTTGTAATTTTGGGTGTGTGCAGGATCATCATGGAAAAAATAGGCCCTTAAGTGGCAAAAAAATCAGAGTTAGGTAACTTGACATAAAAATTTAAATAAATTATCTATATTACTTCAAAAATATGTACGAAAAGAATCAGTAGAAAATTGAATGTAGCTTCTAAACTACTAGGTTTATTTAAATAAACAAAATATATATTTGGTGAAAATTTAAAATTTCAATGCAATAGCACTTAAATTTCAGGGAAAAAAAACAGAAGTAGGTGTATGTCTGACCACCCTAACCACAATAAAATGATAATATTTTTTTATAAGATTTTAGATATAAGTAGAGGACTCATTTCCCAATGTGATGCATATTTTTTTGTAATTTTTTTCCAAGTAAATAATTAATTATGAATTTTTTATTACGACTTTTAAAAAATATAAAAAACTCATATGTCTGAACACCTTAACTTGGTCAAAACTTCATCAAATTCAATTTTTCTTTTTTCAATCCTATAGTATGTGAAGCATAGAATGTGATGCATGTTTTGGATTCAAAAAATGTGATACCGTTTGAAAGCTATAGATGTTTTTCACTCAGCCTATCAATCAAGACTTTAGTCATAATTCAAATAGAAAATAAATAATAATTATTTATTAAATTCAAAGTAAAGCATAATTTATATTGGTTGAAAGCTGAGAATATCCTTAAAAAACCCTTTTCATTTCATCAATTTTGGGTAAAAAACAATTTGTCAGCCACATACCCTACACATACCTATCATATCACCACTTTTTGGCCCATCATGATCCTGCACATACCCTTTTATCGATAGAATTTTGGGCTTTCAAAGTTTGCTAAAAATGTACGTAAATAAAAATATGGTTGAAATTCCAATTTTGACAGACTTAAAAAAATTTGGACTTAAAAAACTTTTGGAGTAGATGGTGGAGTTTCACGGTTTTAGGGTTTGATAGATAGATGTACTTAATTAATGGAATGTCAAAATTTTGAGTGCAATATATAAAATATTTTGGAATGCTAAGGATTGGAGTTCAAGGAGAGGATATGAAGGGAAATGGATACCAAGGGATGTGATGGATGAAGAATTATTAATGTCCAACGAATACAGATAAGAAGATTTTAATAGACATTTGGGATTTAAGGATTGGGAATTCCAAGGGAGTGGTACCAAGGGATGGGAAGCTTTGAAACTCAGACAAAATAACACAAAAAAAAATTGACAAGGACTTAAGTGGTTTGTTGGGATTGGTAGGGATAGTATGTAGGTATGGTCAATCTACAATATAACCTCCCTCATACATTATCTTGCATGTCTCATAGATTCTCTCACACCCCTTACATGTTATTACATGTCTTACATAAACAAGAGATTCTCTTGCAAATGGCATACTAATGCATACAAATGGTATAATAGCCAAGTCATGGTGGGACACAAGTTTCCATGAGGGCTCAAAAATATTTAATAATTAATAAATTATTAGGATTACAAAGTGTATCCCTAAGTGTAAGAGAAAAAGGGAACATAAACTCTATCAACTATCAACTATGTGCTAAGCATCTCATAGACTCGTTGCACCACCTAAATGTCTTTGTTCTCACATGCTTCATCAATGCATTTGCAAGATTCTCAAAAATTATAATATTTTCAAGCATCACCCTCCCATCCTCCACCATGTTAAAATAAAATAATCTATTATACATCAATGTTCTCCATCACTGCATAAAAATTTAGGTTCCTTTCCAAGCTAATGGCACTCTAATTATCACATCCAATCTAAACTACTCCATGAATCAACCCAATATCTAAACCCAATATTTGAATCTAGATATCCTCCTTATAGGAATAATTAGTTGTCATACACTACCTTTATTCTAGACAAAGTGGTGATAGCATGCCACATGTTCATCCAACTCATTGTACAACAAAATAAGTTAAATACATAACCACTTGTAATTATTACACTATCAACAACTCCTACCAATCAAATTCCAAAAATCCTTGAAAATTCACTAAGCTTTAGGTCCCTTGATATGTCATCTTTATGGTAACGTAAGTATCACTCAAAAATACTCTCCAAATATATAAATACCCTCTTTATAATAACCCAATGGTCCCATCTAGCATTAGCCATGAAATAACTCGTCATTTCCACTACTTGGGTAATGGTTGGTCTAGTACAACCCGTGGCATAAATATGACTACCAAATACACTAGTTTAAGGAACATGGTACATATTCCATCTCACAAGGTGTAGACAGGAATTGTTCCACATATGACTTAATCTCCTCTTAAATAGGAACACTCACTTGTCTACAATATGACATGTTGACACATTCACAAATCCTACATCTTACTCTAGCCTAACTTAATGTTTATATTTTTTCTCTTTTTATCTCTGTACCTAAGATGAACTTAGAAACCCTAAGTTCTTCATATCAAACTATGCAAAAAATTGTATTTCAAGTTCCTAATCACATCCTTATTGTTACTAAAAAATAACATAGCATCAACATATAAATTGATAATAAGGAAACAAACACAATTTGAATAGTAATAAACACAATGGTATGATTCTGACCTCACAAGTCTTAGTCTCAACACAAATACCAAAATTTTGATATTGCATTCTAGGTGACTATTTGAGACTATACAAAAATTTCAACAATCAATAAACCAATTATCTTTTACTTTTATAGCATGGCTTTATATTCATAACATATAAATATCTTCCTCCAAATCACCATGCATGAAAAAAAACTCACATCCATCCACTATATCTCAAAATCAAAATTTGATACAACAAAATACATTTCTTCAACCTATAAATGTCCTTCCACAACTAATCACACCTTATACATCTCAACATTGCTATCCAAACTAGAATTCTTCTCAAAGACCCATTTGCAACCAATACACTTCCTTCTTTTTGGCAACTAAACCAAGTCCCAGGTCTCATTTTTTCATGTATACATATGTACATCTATGACCAACTATTAGGACTCACTATCATTTGTTCCCATATCCTCTTTCATAGTTTAAGAATTATCAATTTTAATAATCAAAGAAAAAAAGCATATTTAACTAGGTGGGCTATACATTTTTGGTTCCCTTCTTTGCCAAGTGGACCTTCTAAAAATTTGAACCATATATTCTTCCTCTTCTAAACTTTTTGATCTAACATCCTCATCATGTCCAACCTAAACCTTTGATTCAACCTCAAGTGTAGTGATCTTGATCTTTGGTTATAATTGCACCATCAACTTTCTACCTCAAATTTATTGCTCAATTGTAGGGGAAGGTATGATCTCCCCAAAGATAAAATTATAATTTTATAGAAAAAATTTCGTCACAAGATCCCAAAGATTATATCCTTTCATATAGAGACTATATCTAATGAAGATACATTAAAAAAACCTATAATTCAATTTTGACCTTTTTCCCTCAGCCATATGAGCATATAACTTGTAACCAAAAAATTGAAGATGCTCATGTGGTATTTTTTCCCATTCAACCCTCCATATGAGTTTTTTTAAATATTTTTGATGTAGGAGACCTACTAATCAAGTAACATGTATTGCTAACTACCTATCCCCTAAATTTTATTTTTAGTTGACCCAACTGAATCTTCTTTTAGTCATCTCCATCATTATCATGTGCATTCTCTATAAATCAATTCTAATAATAGTTTTATAGAGTTATATTTTTCATTCAATATTATTCTCTTTACATACTGATAAAAAATCTCCTTTATTATCGATTCTCAACATCTTGATCTTTTTACTAGTCTAGTTCTACATGAGATCCTTACTAAACTGACTAAAGACCTTGGATTTGCTTTTGAAAAAATAGGCATATGTTCATTATAGAAATCATCAATCAAAGAAATAATACAATAATTTTGACAATGAGGGAACATCTACTAGACCAATAGCTCACTATGAATAAGATCCAAAATCATAAAAAAAATCATGAGAGTTTGAGTTAAACTAAACACGGTTCTATATTCAATATGTAGTGTTCACTAAAGTTAAATTCAATAGCATAGTTAATTAAACCCTTTACAATATTTTTATTTTTCAATTTCCTTAAACCTTTCTCACCAATATGGCCCATGTCTTGGTGTCGTAACATTATATTCTTAGCAAGTAACTTGTTCTAGGTGGTAAGGGCATGCTTATGTACCCAAAATGCATAAACATATGAATTGGATACAATGAATCTCTTGGTTACAATATTTTATGAAAAAGATGTAGATTTTATAAATCTATTTGATTAATGTATAAGAGAGCTATTCCACTGTATAGAAGTGCTAGCATCAAGCCAAAAGAGAGTAAAAAATTAAACCCCCTTCACAAGATCTATAGCTCCTCATACCATCTTATAATCTCAATTAAAAAAGACAACTTGCATTCCCACACCATTCATTTTACTAACTAAAAACAAGTTCTATTCCAAACCATGGATGTGTAGAACTATAGAAATACCTTTGATCTTCCCATCAAATAATTAGATCTTAACTCTCTCGTGGCCAACAATACTATAGATTTTTTGTTGGGATATACCTTCTTACCATCAAAACTCTAATAGTTTGAAAACGACTCTCGATGGGGAGTCATATGGAAATATGGTCAAAGTTTCCCTTCCACACATGCATAGCCAAGGTTACAACAAAAGAATCACACACATACTTCTCAATAATAATCATGATGATTATCGTATTTGGTCTTATTTTTATTCTTCTCCTCCTTGTCCTATGGTTGTACGGTTGGCCTTGCTACTCAGGAGTAGGTGTCATGGGGCGAGTCAAGATTCTTCGATGAAATTGACCACGTCCCTACTCCTACGTCTCCCACATCATCATCCCTAGATTAACGTGAAGCTGTCCATATCCCTAGAGAATATGTCGCTAGTCTGAGCAAAGCATTTGGTGCTTTGGAGAACCAACTAGATAAAAACCTGAAGCTAGCTAGGTCCACTAAGGTTATCAATGAAATAAAGTATATGGTAGGAAAAGACCGAATAGGCATAGAACTCCTGGCTAGTCTCACTAGTCTGGCTGAATCATGTTCCCCTTCGTACCATAGTAACATGACACTAGTTGGCCCCTTCAAAGAACATGAGAGACAATTAGAAGTGTCGATTCCTCCCACATCCATATGCATGGCTGACACAATCCCTTCAATTATTATACCTACTACTTTCGAAAGTTTTGAAACTATCAAAGTAGACAAAACCCCTTTGGGTTTTCACTTCATACCTCCCATCACCTCCAGTAGCGAAGGATTTGGCGGGATGATTGGTGGAGGCTTTGGTGGTGGTAGCTTCGATGGCAGAGGCAGCACTGGCATAAGTGGTTCTGATAGAGGTCATGGAGGTGGCTTTGCAAGCGACAGTGGCTCCAGCAGAGGTCATGTTGGTGGTGGTGGCACTAGTAATGGCTTTGGTGGTAGTCACGATGGTGGTTTTGGAAATGGCTCTAGTGGCACTTCCACTGCTCCTATATCTTCTAACAACCCAATTTTGAACACCCTTCAGAATATGGGGAAGATACAGAACTAGTTGGAAAACCTTTCCCAAGCTTTTTCCAAGCCTATCTTCCAACCCTTCTTCTAACATAGCCCATTGTCAGTAGCTATCCTTAACACTCCTTTCTCGCAAGGGATGGAGATTCCTAAATTCAAGAAATATGACAGCAAAGGGGACCCATTAACTCATGTTTCCACCTTTAATGCCTTATGTATAGACTTCTTTCGTCATGATGCGTTGATGGAAAAACTATTCCCTCGATCTCTCAAGGACACAGCACTTGAGTGGTACTTTTCATTGCTTGACAATTCCATCTTCACATTTGATCAGCTTGTGAACTAGTTCCTACGATAGTTCCAATCCAACATCGGACCTAAGATGACCTTCTTTGACCTCGTCTGGTGTAAAAAAGGGGATAATGAGAAGATTATCGACTTTATAGTTCAATATCAAGCACTCTTTTCACAAATCTTATAACTGTTACCTGATTTTGATGTGAAGAAGGTGTTCATAGGAACTTACCAAGGCCTTGACAAGAGAATTTTTCCCTCATGAAATACCATTCTTTCGCACATTTGTGTGCAGATCTACAGGAGTATTAGCAAACAGTGGCTCAATTCGGGGGACCTTCCTCACACTCCCATCTTGAAGGGAAGTCTATTATGTCGACCTCTGGAAAAGGAAAATTTGTTGAAAGTTCACAAAGTTATAATAATCTTACTCCTTCATCTTGTAAAAGTTGTTGAAGGATAAGATCGTAAGCTTTCCAAGCCCTAAACCAGTTAAGGAACCAAACCCTAGTTGGTACGAAGCGAATACCTATTGTCAATACCATCGAGTAAACAGACATGATATCAAATGTTGCATGCACCTGCGCCATGAGATATAGGATTGCATAGCGGATGGTACTATTCATCTCGATGGGAGCAAACAAAATGTGAACAAATCAATGGTGAAAGCTAATAGTGAATTGCAGATATACATGGACCTGTTTCTATCACATTCTGGTAACATGATTATCGGTCCCTTCATTTCTATTACTCATCTTGAAGCATACATTAACATGGTTATTGTTACTCCTCATCCTACGACCGGTTTGCTAGATGTAACATTTACTTCAGAAGATTTACGAGCAAACAACAAACCTTCTTTGCTTTACATTCTCACTTGCCTCAATGGAAACATCGTGACAGGACTCTTATTTGACCCCACGAGTAGATTGAAATTCATCACGGAGGAGACTTTATTGTTGAACTCTTTTTAAAGGGAGGAATATGAAAAAACAAATTCCATCATTCATACACATGATGGCCTAGCCCTTGAACCATATGGATCAATAACTTTGTTCATCTTGGTTGGCCCTAGGAACATAGACATAGTTTTGAATGTTATTCTTGAGTCATATCTATTCAGGGTGAAGCTAGGCATACCTTGGTTAGCTTCTGTGAATGGGATCGCCTCTATTATCCATAAATGTTTGAATTTCTCCCATGAAGTTTTTTTGCATGTGGTACATGATATTGGCTATCAACCCTTGATATCTCGTGGGGGATATTCATTGGATCACTTTTGGCCCACCCTAGTTGGTTTGCTTCCTCTGAGAATGGACCTACTTTATAAGAACTACATAAAGTATAAAATTGGGGATAAGGGACGGCCAAAACTAACCCTTCCTATAGTATAGCAGCCAGCCACCTCCTTTTCCCGAAAGGGAAAGGAGAATCTTTCTCCTTCTTGGGTTGCCTCGTCCACCCCCTTTCTTGGGAAGAGTATTGGATAAGTAAGCCTAGCCTCTACCCACTGAGCTCGATGGTGAGTGCTTGGAAGAGACCCAAGATCAGGATATCGGATCTCCATACCAAACCTCCTGGACCTCGGTAATATTTGTATGGTAGAGGGAAAGGCTCTCAAAGAGAATTTTCCCCATGACCTCCTACCATTTCCACTCCTAAAGTAGTGATCAGGAAGAGGCCTACTGTCGAGGCATTAGAGCCAACTTCCCCTCCCATTTTTGAACCTGCCCCTCATGCTCCCATTCATTAGTTTGTCCCTTCACTAGAAACAGCTATGGAGGACACTCCCATGGTTGAGCAGGAGCCTTTTGTTCCCTCACAACCTTCGACTTCTAGTTCAAAGAATCACAAGAACCACCTTGCACATGAACACAAGCATCAATGAAAGGCTTTCTTGGTTGAGCAAGCTGCCTTAAAAATGAAGGGAGACGAGATGACCATCCTTACAACAGGGCCTCCTACCGTGTCCTCCTCTTTCCTCCCTTCTATTCCCGTTCAAACCATTTTTGTATCACTTCCAGTTTCCACTAAGAGTACACATGCGCCTGACCCTAGAAAGGTGCAGGTGTTCATCTCTCCTTCAATGGACCCACCCTTATTGATGTTCATTTCGGATGTCTCACCTTTCTCAAATCCCGTAGATATGACTTAACACCTTAGTTGTATCTATTTTGGTTCTCTCTTCATCTTCCTTTGCCCTTCTTGCCTCGTTTGTGGGGATTTTTCCTCCTTTGATGAAGAAGGAGGTAGAGAGTGCTCCTTCCAACAATGGAGGATGTAAGAGGAGCCTACCTTCCCCAAAAGGTGGTGTTGTGTTGACTTGTTCTATCCTAGTAACAGAACTAGTCCCAACTTCTCATGAGTTCGTCACCACTCCCGAATTGCTCAATGAGCTTAGCGGTGAACCTTGGGCGCAACCCTCTCCATCTATCAAAGTGAAACATGGCACTCTTGTTAAGTGCATGTTTAACTTGGTGGATGAATTTCTAACCTTCTCAGTGATTTTCACAAAGTCGTTGACCTTGGACCCACAAGAGTTGAGAAAAGGAGACCTTGCAAGTCCCTCTTCCTTAGCCCTTGTTGTGGGATGGTCGGAAGCTCCTCCCCTAAACATTCCACCACTGCAGGCTCATCCTCCTTCTCCCTACAATGATCTAGAGTGGGAAGATGATGACCTCTTGGTTGATCAGTGTTAGGGGGAGTCCCCTCTTCTTTATTTTTAGATTAGATGTGTGTGTGTGTTGTGATGTGTTTCCCTCATAACCGTGTTATGTTTGTCTGGATGACCCTCATCACCCCTATTGGTGTTTGGATACAGGTGTGGTGTTTGTGTTGTAAACCTTCTTCTATTTGTATCATCATTCTTCCATGTTTGTGATTGACTCTCAGAAAATTTGGGACGATGCAAAGCGTTGGGGACATTTAGGCTTCCCTTCCATGTTGACCCAATTTTTTATTTTTACTTTGTCTTCTCGTGCATTCTTCACATAGACTGATATGGTAGGGGGTTGATGACAGTTCATTTATATACTATTGTTATAATTATATATATTTATGAGTAGTTTTGACCCTGAAATATCAGGCTACCCCTGTGCCCTTTGCTCGTATTCTCTTTCTTTTTTTTGTTTTTTCTTATCTTTCTCTCTTCTTTGCTTGATTTGTCCCTCTCATGTGTGACAACGCCACCTCTACATCACTTGATCTTCATAAAATGCATTCGTTTCCAATGAATATTTTCTTGAGAATCTTCACACACTTCTTTGTAAGAATTGCATTCTCAATTTGAAGCCCTAACAGAACATGTTTCCTTCATCAGGCGTTCGTAAAGAAAGAACTTGGAAACCTTCCTCTGAAGTGGGAACAACTTTGATTTTCCCCTCATCTGGGGGCATATTCTTCCTTTCGAATTCCTTGATGAAATGAACATATTTCAAAAGGATTCCTTGATGATGAATTGATTCGAGAAAGAAGACACCAACTTTCAAATAGCGTGTCCCTTGAGTGGACCCTTTCTTTTCATGTTGAGTTCCCGAGAGACCCCTTTGAAAGTTTTTATCTCAAGTAAGTTCTATGGAATCTATCTTGGGGGAAGCCCAACTAGACCTGTTTCCTATCTTTGCATCTAGCTTGAGGGTAGCCCGACTAGACCTACTTCACATCTTTACATCTAGCTTGGGGGCAGCCTAACTAGACCTCGCTTTTCAAATAGTGTGTCCCTTGAGTGGACCCCTCTTCCTTTTGAAGGATTCTTGAGGGACCCCTTTGAAATTTTTCCAACTTTATGACGGCTTGTGTGATTGTTCGCTTACTTGCTTGTGTAGCCACTTCCTGACATGTTCTATCTGTGGGTAAACATGTCACTTCATGGGTGTGCCCATGAAGCCACTTTTTTACTCTATAGAGTCCACTTTTCTCGGGTTCCTTCATGTGAGAGTTCTTGGAGGATATCTTTCTTGTACGTATGTTGGCTTGTAAGGTGCTTGCTTCCTAGGGATTCCTTCATGAGAGAGATCTTGGGGGTTGCCTCCTTGCAATTTTTCAAGCCTGTAAGACACTTTCATTCTTCAGCTTCATAGTTCTGCGGAGCTATAAAGCCCTTTGTTTGACTTGCACTCTCGGGTTTGCTAGATCACGGTCTTCTTCCTCAACAATTCAGGTATACATTTTTATCCCTACTACTTCTTCGATCTACTTTACCGAAGCACTCATCAGTATTCATTCTCACTAAAGAGGGGGCAAAATGTATAGGAGCAAATTTTCACCCCTTACACAAATTCCCCTTTTGCCCATCCTCACTTTAGAAAACCAAATTCAGAGGCTAAATTCCACATAATTTCATTGCCTTCATTCCACTTGGTGCCTAATTTGACCATCGATAGAGGAATATCTGTTGAGGACGCCTAAGCGGCATGCAGACATCCGCACAGCACACTTACATCCCTAGTAGATTCTCGCGGTTGGAGCCTGCAAAAGCATTACACTTCTCATTGGAAGTTGAATTGTAACACCCCTTTCGGCTAATCGACCTAAATATGGTTGTTTTCTTCACTCCTCCTTCAAATTCACTCATTTTCATTCCATTTCATCTCTTGATCTCTTCACAAGAAAAAAATCACTAAACTTGATCACTCTCCAAGCATTCAAGCATTCACTTCAAGCATTCAAGCAGCACTCTTACATTCCATACAGCAACTCCATCAACTCAGTAGAGAAAGTGTGGAATAACAACATTGTAGTAGAGGCTTGAGTCCTCTCATTTTCTCCCCCATTAGCCTTGAGTTCTCTTGGTGGAGGTGGTAATCTTTCTACTCCTCTCCTCTATTATTTGGTTGAGTAAGTGCATTTACTGTTTGGTAGTGTTTTAGTGTTCTTTGCTTCATTCCTTTCTTTATCATACTATTTCACTATCGTTGCAAACTTGGTTGTCCATGGAGGTGGAAACACCAAAATGGGGGTTGAACTGAGGCAGACCCCTATACAGCCCCCCAACAATTTTCCTCTTCATTGTGTGTAGGTGGACGTGTTTCTTGGAGCTAGCTGGCGAGCAAGCTTTTCTATGAGATCATTCTTGTCACCCTAGCGTTGATCTACTTACTTTATCATATTTTTTTATATGTTTCTTATTTCATAGTGTTATTTTGTTCCCCTAAAAAGCATTAGCTAGGTCGTCAGTCCATTTTCTAGTGTTCGACCTTGTCTTTCTAGTCCTTTGGTCGTACAGACTCCAGTGTACCTGAGAGACGTTAGTGCGTCGCGCTATCATCCTGGAGCCACACTTTTGTCCTCAAATAGAGAGCCTTCTAAGAAATAGAGTTGAACCTAAAAATTGACTCACCTAGCTCCATTTTAAATCTTAATTTTGCAGAGTGATTGAAGGACCTTATAGTCCTCATCATTCTCGTCCTACATCCCCTAACACTCCCTTAAGTTGAGGTAAGTTAGGGCATCCTGTTGCTCTCAGCCCTCTGTGACTTGGGGCCTTGATGTGGTTGGTCCCCCTCTCTTACAATTTTCTATTACGATCCTCTAATATTTCTCCTTTGGCATCCCCTAACAATAGTCTTGTTCATTCGCTTTGACATCAATGACAATATTCTAACAATCTCTCATACTCCTTTGACATCAATGACAATCAATTCCAACACACTCCCACTCAAACCAAAAATAAAATTACTAACACTTAGGACCTAAGTTTATGTCTTTAATTTCAAATGAAAGGAAGTTAAGATAACAAAAACACCTCATACAATAATCTATAAGAGGACATATGTATAGAAAATACAATCAAACAATTGTAAGAAAAAAAGCTACATAAAAACCATTACACAATGATATACCCCAAGAAATCCATTTTGAGGGAAAAAAACCAACCTCCAAATTCTAAACCAAATGTATTACCAATAACACAAATGATTATGATACAACTCCAAGCTCAAACCTTCATAGAAGATGTGCCAACAAAAAAATTGGAGATTTTTTGGCAGCATAATACAAAACATAATACACTATGAAGCCTTAATCACAAGCACCAAAAAATACTCAAAGGAAAATAGAAAATCATTAAATAGAAATTTGGAAAGAAACCATGAGCTAAAACCACCAAGAGGTATGGCACCCAAATCCTAAGTCAAAAATGAACACCTTATTACAAGATGGGTATTCAAGCTATTTTTAACATATTTTCTTACATCTACCATAACCAATCATGAGGTGTCATAACCACCTCTCCAATTTGAGAGCTCCACTTTCATTGCCTTATCTTCATTCAACAATGTTTTTCAACACGTCATTCTTACATATCATAAGTTGGTCAACAAGTCAAGTCAACAATGTAACCTCCATCTTACATGCTCCTACATATTTTTTAGATTCTCTTGCACCTCTTACATAGTTTTGCATTATCATAGATTCTCTTACACATAGTACATGATTTTATCATCTTACATGGTATATCAATGCATACATAGTATGATGGGTATCAAAATGGGATTCCCTCTCCCCATGAGGGCTCACAAATGGTTAATAAACAAATTGTTAATTGCAAGTGTATGACACCTATTCTAAAATGAAACCTATGTAAATATTGGGTTGCAAGAGGTGATGAAAGTTGAATTTATTTTTTGGGTTGTTAGATGTGAGAAGCAAAGTACTCGTCTACTCTTCTTAAATGAGAATAAATCACTAAAAAATGATTCAAGTCTCCTCTAAACTAATTGCAAGAGGTACAATATATAGAAATAAGGATGCCAAAATCTCAAAACTATGCTCAAAGAAAGGAAAACAAAGAATCAAGCTAAGAAGTTTCTAAAATATATATATTTGTGATGCTTCAATTATTATTTTTGAAAAGTTGTTTGAAACCCAAATTAGAAAATAGATGGTTTTGAAACCATCATGGCAGATCTAAAATTGATGGGGTGGTTTTGAAATCAATCGATAAATTTAATAAAAATTCATTATAAGAAGGGGTGATTTTATCATGGCCTAGAAAATATGGTGAAAAGACAAACCATTAGCCAAAAACAATTATGGCCACTACCCCAAACCCTTGCCCAAATAGGCTCTAAAAATTAGCTGCCCTTGAATGAAATTGCACACCAATAATTTAGTATGATTAAATCTTACTAAGATGGCCTAGGTGACTTAACTAATAGGAGATGTTCTAGAAAGTGGTGCAGTCACGGTAGAAGGGTCCTCAAAGAGAACATAAGCAACACAAAACATGGAGGTGAATGCAAATTAAAACATTCTCATTAACAGAAATCTTGATTACAATTGGCTGACAACATCCAGGCTTACAGATTTGGCTCACAGGCCTCATACAACATGCTCTAAAATACAATATTCTTACATGCGAGCAAAAATCTTACAGATTGAATTCTATCTCCTTCTTAATTATCTTCGTTGCTATCCTAATGATCTATTACAAGCTTTATATCATATCCGCAGATCTAGAAGCATCCACGTCAACCAAGGATCATTACAATCTCCGATGAAGGAAACGTAATATGTGCATGAACAGGTCAGTCTTAATCTGAATTTCTCCATAGTAGGTGTATAAGATGAAGTGTAGACAAATAATTTAGGTTGGGGAAACTCCATGGAATGATTCAAAACACACCGTAAGGATCCACAAGCTATGGGAAAGATCCACGAGCAATCAAACTAGCCGTTAGGTTTGAAATTATTTTGGGGCCGGTTCCAAAAACTGTCACTTAATCTGAAAGCAATAACTTGCCAGAAAAAGATCCAATCGAGCTGAAAACTTGGTATAAGGAAAATGAACATGTCCTCGATGAAAACATAGATCTACAGGGTCTAGTGAACAAACATGAGGAAATACCGAATTTTCCAACTTGGATTGAACAAGAACAAAACTAGATGAAAAAATATTTTTTTTGTTGATGCAAGATTGCCAAGAACCAAGGATGCTCCTGCATCAGACATCTAGGGTTATTTGAAAATTGATTCCCTCACTTTGTTGGGGCTAAAGGAAAACCTATACGATCTACCTCAGCCTGAGAAATCCAAGAAGAATCCTCCACTGGTCTACCTTTCCACTTCACAAGGTATTATTTGTATTGGCTTTCACGCGTTTTCCTCCCATATCTGATATCCAGAATCTCTTCTATCTCATCTAATTTTTGTTTAGGAAACTATTTCTCCAATTGTGCCTTATTGTCTTCACTGAATTCTAGTTCATGGTACTGATGTAGATCTGCAATATTGAATATAGGTGATATACCCATGCCATCTAGTAACTCTACTTCATATGCATTTCTTGAATCAAATTTCTTCAAAATCTTACAAGGTCCAAACTTTCTCATCTTGAGCTTATTGAATATGCTAACTATAAATCTCTCCTTCCTCAAATACATCATCACTTCATCTCCAACTTCAAACTCCTTATGTCTCCTCTTTTCATCTGCTCACTCCTTATGCTTCTGGTTCATATCTTCCAATTGTTGTTTTACTTGAGTATGCACTTTCTTCATATGTTCTACAAATTCTTCTGCTTCTGCACTCCTTTTATCTTCCTTACTGATGTCTCGCAACTCTGATATACCTCTAGGATGAATTCCAGTAACAATCTCAAAAGGTGTCTTTCTGGTACTCCTATTCACTGAATTATTGTAAGCAAACTATGCTTGTGCAAGGATTAAATCCCAACTTCTGGTCTTCTCTCCAACCAAACATCTCAGCAAATTCCCCAAACTCTTATTTACTACCTCTATTTTTCCATCAGTCTATGGGTGAAAAGTATAATTGAACTTTAAATTTGTCCTTAACTTCTTCAAAAGTGTCCTCCAAAAGTAACCAACAAACTTTGTATCTCTATCTGAAACAATACTCCTAGGTAGTCCATGTAATCTGACCACTTCCTTGAAAAACAAGTCTTCTACATGTACTGCATCTGTTGTCTTCTTATAAGGTATGAAATGTGCCATTTTAAAAAAAACTGTCCACCACCACAAATATAGAATCATTACCTCGTTATGTCTTCGTCAAACCAAGTATGAAATCCATGCTGATATCCTCCCAAGGTCTCTTTGGAACTGTCAAAGGTTTATACAATCCAACATTCTGACTACTCCCTTTTGCAACTTGACAATCTTTGCAACTCTACACAAATTTCCTAACATCCTTATGAATATGTGGCCAAAAGTAATTCTCACTTACCAATGCTACTATTTTATCAGTTCCAAAGTGTCTTGCCAATCCTCCACTATATTTTTATTTCACCAAACCATCCCTAATTGAACTTCGGGTTATACACAACCGATTCCCTCTGAACAACATATCCTCCTGAATGAAATAATCCAACCACTAACTCCTATCCTCCAAGACTGGTTCTTTACAAGCTCTCCAAGGTTCTGCAAATTTTGGGTCTTCCTCATACAAGTTCTTCAATTCATCAAAGCCTAATACTTCCACTCTCATTTATGCCAATAAATTCCTTCTCCTACTCAAAGCATCAACAACTCTATTTGAATTTCCACTCCTATGTTTCAAAACAAAAGTATAACTCTACAAGAATTTCACCCATCTCATGTGTCTTTGATTCAACTTACCTTGATTGTTCAAATACTGCAAACCTTGATGATCTGTATACAACAAAAATTCCTTAGGAAACAAGTAATGTCTCCACTTCTTCAAGGCTTGAACTATGGCATAAAATTTTTGGTCATACATTGAATATCTTCTCCTAGAATCATTCAATTTCTCACTAAAATAATCTACCGATCTTCCTTCTTGACTTAATACTACTCCAATTGCATTTCCACTTGCATCACATTCTACCTAAAATACCTTATTAAAATCTGGTAAAGCCAACACAGGCTGCTCAGTCACCTTCTATTTCAGCAACTCAAAACTTCAGTCTACTCTAGATGTCCATCTAAAATCTTTCTTGTCTCCTCTCATTGTTTCTGTCATAGGACTACAAATAGAACTAAAATTCCTAATGAACTTTCGGTAGAAACTAGCCAATCCATGAAATGATCTTACTTCTTCAATGCTTGTTGGTGTAGGCCATTCAACAATTGCTCTTACCTTCTCAGGATCCATCTCCAATCCATTAACAGATATCACAAATCCTAGATATACCAATTCTTTCTTCGTGAAACTACACTTCTTAATGTTTATTAGCAACTGCTCTTCTCTTAACTTCTATAAAACTTGTCTTATATGCAAATGTTCTTCTCTAGTCTTACTGAAAATCAAGATATCATCCAAATAGACAATCAAAAACTTACCCAAGAATTTCTTCAATACCTCATTCATCAGCCTCATGAAAGTACTATGTGCATTTGAAAGTCTAAAAGGCATTACCAACCACTCATACAATCCTTCATTTGTCTTGAATGTTGTCGTCCACTCATCCCCTTCTCTAATTCTGGTCTGATGATATCCACTATTCAAATCTATCTTTGTAAAGTATTTAGCTCCACTCAAACAATCCATAATGTCATCCATCTGGGGCAAAGGAAATATATACTTCACTGTAGTTTTATTTATGGCTCTAGAGTTTGTACCATCCTCCATTCTCCATCTTTCTTAGGTGCTAGCACAATAGGTATTGCACAAGGACTTAAGCTTTCTCTTATCAAACCCTTCCTCAACAATTCTTGTACTTGTCTATTCAATTCTTCATTCTCTATCGGTGTCATCCGGTGTGCTTCTTTATTAGGAAAACTAGCTCCAAGAATCAAACCCATGCAATGACTAATACTCCTCACAAGTGGCAATCCATCAGGTACATTATCTGAAATGATAGCTTCATATTTTGCTAGCAACTCCTTTATTTCCGCTAATTGTTCTTCTACATGCTTCAATTCTTCAACCTTCTTAGGGACCAAGGCATAGCACATGTTCTCATGTCTCATTCCATCCAGAAATCTCCTTCCATCAACCAAACAAATTCTAGCATTCGTACAAACCTCAACCACAGGAACATCCTCCAATGGTAGAAAAGTTTGCTTCATCCCATTTGCAACAATGGTATATATGTTCTTCTTTCCATAATGAATAGCATGTCTATCATATTGCTAAGGTCTTCCCAACAAAATATGGCATACATCCATAGGCATGATATCACACAAAAATTCATCATGATAATTTTCGATCTTCAATTTCACAAAACATTGTTCACTTACCAATATCTTATGCTCATCTTGAATCCATGCTATTTGATAGGGCTTCGGGTGTTTCAAACTTTCTAGCTTCAATTTGGTCACCATTTCTTCAAAAACCAGGTTCTCAGAGCTTCCACTATCAATAATCACTCGGAAACACTTACCAGCTACCTTGCATCTGGTTCAGAACAGATTCTTTCTCTGCAACGATTTCTACTCCATCTCACTTTGACACAATACTCTTTTGTTCACCAACATTTCTCCCTCTTCCAGTTTATTAGATGATCCGACATGATCCTCCTCAACAAAGTTTGTTCTTCTGCTGCTCTCTATCTTTCTGCTTGTCTCTCCCTGATTAAACTCAAATGCTCTATGTCCTTCTCCATCACACTTGAAACAAGTTCCTCTGAATACTCTTTTCTCTTATCTTCTATCATCTTTCCTATAATCCTTATTCCGGTAACCACCATATCCTCCTCTCTGGTAAGAGTTCTCATCATCTCTATGGTATGAATTATCATTCTTATTGACTTCCTTATCTTCATTATGATCTGCAAAAGGTCCTCTTCCTCCTCCAATAAAAATTATTCCTCTTTGAAATCTTCCACCTCTTCCTCTTTTTTTGTGCTTATGTCTTTTATTCAACTTCTCTTCTACTTTCAAGGCACATTGATATGCCTCCTCCACACTCAGCAACTTGATCAAACTGATCTCATCTTGTATAGATGACCTCAAACCATTCACATATCTAGCTACTTGCTCAATCTCATCCTTTGAATGTCTGGATCTAATTTTCAACTTGTAGAACTCCTCAGTATACTTTGTCACACTTCACTCCTTCTACTTCGGATTCAGCAACTTTCAAAACAAACTGATTTGATAGTTTGCAGGCATAAACTTTATGTTTAACTTATTCACCATCTGATCCCATGATTTTATCCTCTCCTTTCCTCTTCTTTGCCTATCTGTATGCAAATTTTCCCACCAAAGGGATGCATGTCCTTTCACTTTTGTACGAGAAAATTTCACCTTCTTGTCTTTTGTGGTTCCTTCAAATTCAAAGTACTTCTCCATCTCCATTATCCAATCAAGCAATTCATTTGAATCCAACTTTCTACTATAATCCTGTGGGTTGAAATGCGGTTTAGTATTTACTCTGGTTAGGGCTCTTATGAACCTCTCTTCTCCCTGATCAAGGCTAGGTTGATCTTCTCTTCCCTTTCTTCATTTTTTTCTACTTCATCACTCACATCATCAACTAGTCGACCTCTCCTCTGGGTTGTTTCAACTACTTCCAATCTAGCAGCAATTCCTCTCAACATCTACATTTTAGTTGGGTCTGCATTTCCACACGCTCCATTTCCTCTACCATTCCTTCTTCCCACCATCTTTACACAAGTCCTCTACAGCTACAGGTCAGATCCTTAGTCCACCACCCCACAACAAATCTTCAATAGGACTTCGCAAACTCTAATGATCTTCCACGGAACGAATCTCGCTCTGATACCATTCTAGTGCAGTCATGGTAGGAGGGTCCTTGAAGAGAACAATCTAGACCGTGCAACAACAGTCACACAACAGAAGCAACACAAAACATGGAGGCGAATGAAAAGTAAAACATTCTCATTAACAGAAATATTGATTACAATCGGCCGGCAACATCCGGGCTTACAGATTTAGCTAACAAGCCTGAAACAACATGCTCTAAAATACATTATTCTTACATGCAAGCGAAAATCTTACAGATCAAATTTTATCTCCTTCTTAATTATCTTTGTTGCTATCCTAATGATCTATCACAAGATTTATATCATATCCACAGATCTAGAAGCATTTGTGTCGTCCAAGGATCATTACAATCTCTGATGAAGGAAATGTAACGTGTGCATGAACAGGTTGGCCTTAATCTAAATTTATCCATGGCAAGTGCATAAGATAAAGTGTGGACCAATAATCTAGGTTGGGGACACTCCACGAAATGATTCAAAACACACCGTAAGGATCCACAAGCTACGGGAAAGATCCACGAGCGATCAAACTAGCCGTTAGGTTTGAAATTATTTAGGGGCCAAATCCAAAAATTGTCACTTAATCCAAAAGCGATAACTTGTTGGAAAAAGAGTCAATCGAGTTGAAAACTTGGAATAAGGAAAATGAACATGTCCTCGATGAAAACATAGATCCACAAGGTCTAGTGAACAAACATAAGGAAATACTGAATCCGCCAACTTGAACTTAACAAGAACAAAACTAAATGAAAATATATTATTTTTGGTTGATGCAAGATTGCCAAGAACCAAGGATGTGTTGGTATGTGGTGGCTGATCATGCTATATTGTACACTCTTCATGATCAGTATCCAAGTGGGAGATTGTTGGTATGTGGTGACTGATCATGCTATACTGTACACTTTTTTCATATTTTTTCGCTTCATCATCAAAAAGGAAAAAAGTTGACTTTGTAAACCCTAATTTCTAGAAGCTTCTAAAGGCTTGTTATAAACAGTTGGGATCGGTAGATGTAGCATGGCATTATTTGTGATGTTGTAATATGTTTTGAACTGGATAATAAAATCTTTGCATGGTTGCGATTTTGTGGATGTAGCCCAGATTGGGTGAACTAAGTTAAATTCTCTGTGTTGTCTTGTTTCTACTGTAATTTTTCTCTATGTTTTATTGATCAAATTTTCCTTTAACTTGTCATATATTTTCCTTCTAACCCTAACAAGTGGTATCAGAGCAGGTTGTGTTCAGTTATCATCTGCAGGAAGGTCTCACGGTTGAGTGGGAGTCTCATGATTGAGAAGTTCAATGGGCAGAACTATTAGTTATGGAAGATGCAGATGGAGGACTACCTCTATCAGAAAGATTTATGGCATCCATTGGAAGGGAAAACCAAGAAACCCTCAGCAATGTCTGATGAGGACTGGGATATTTTGGACAGAAAGGCACTTGGCAGTATTCGTTTATGCCTAGCACAATCAGTGGCGTTCAATATTACAAAAGCAAAGACAACTCAAGAGTTGATGGAAACCCTAGCAAAGTTATATGAAAAGCCTTCCACTTCGAATAAGGTATTCCTTATGAAGCATTTATTTAATATGAAAATGGTAGAAGGTGGGTCAGTTGTTGATCATTTAAATGAGTTTAATATAGTTACTAGTCAATTAACTTATGTAAATGTAAACTTTGATGAAGAAGTTAGGGCTCTTTTGGTTCTATGTTCTTTGCCTGAAAGCTGGAATAGCTTGGAAATGGTTGTTAGCAATTATGTTTCTGGTTTGAATACATTGAAATTTGATGATGTTGTTGGTGTTATTTTGAGTGAGGAAATTCGTAGGAAAAGCTCGTGCGGAACATCCACATCAAGTAGTGTTTTAAATGCAGAAAGCAGGGGCAGAACAAAGGAGAGAGGAAACAATTTTGGAAGTCATGAGAAGTCACAAGGAAAATCAAAGGACAGAAGGTCTCAATCTAGAGACAAGAGGAATTGTTGGTACTGTGGTAAGCCAAGTCATTTAAAGAAAGATTGTTGGTCTAGGAAAAATAAAGGAGACAAAAGGAAGGAAATAAAGAGGCAAATGTGGTAAGTAATAAATCTAATGAGGATGCTTTGATTCTTTCCCTTGACAATATTGATGATTCTTGGGTGTTAGATTCAAGGGCTTCATTGCATGCTACGCCCCAAATAAATTATTTTCTTGATTATGTCCAAGGGGATTTTGGGTTGGTTTATTTGGGAGATAACGAACCTTGTCAGATTGTTGGAAAGGGAAGAATCAAGATTAAATTGCATAATGGGAATCAATGGCTACTACATGAGGTAAGGCATGTTCCAAAGTTAAGAAGAAATTTAATTTCAGGAGGGCAACTATATTATGAAGGTTGTGTTGTTACATTTAGTGATAAAAATTGGTAGGTTACAAAAGGTGTCTTAGTGGTAGAAAAAGGTGTGAAAGTAGGCACCTTATATCTTTGTACATGTCATACTGTTCCTTCTACTTTAGCTATTGCAGATAAAAATCAATGTCCAGGAATAGTTGCTACAGTTCAATAGGCAGAAAATCAAATAGTTGTTGTGGATTATGAATCAGCACTATGGCATAATAGACTTGGGCATATGAGTGCAAAAGGTATGAAAGTACTTCATTCAAAGAATGTTTTACCAGGTCTAAAATGTTTTAATATGGATTTTTGTGAAAGTTGTGTTTATGGAAAACAAAAGAGAGTTAGTTTTCTCAAAGATGGGAAACAAAAGAAAAATGAGAAATTGGAGCTTGTGCATACGGATGTATGGGGACCAGCTCAGGTATCTTCTCTCGGTGTCTCTCAGTATTATGTTACATTCATTGACGATGCAACTAGGAAGGTATGGCTTTATTTCCTTAGACAAAAATCTGATGTATTTGAAACTTTTAAAATTGGAGAATCTTGGTTGAGAATGAGAAAGGTAAAAAGTTAAAATGTCTTAGATCTGATAATTGTGGTGCGTATTGCAGCAAAGATTTTGAAGATTATTGTTCCTCTAATGGTATTCATGGTTAGAAAACGGTTCCAAGGACTCCACAAGAAAATGGAGTGGTTGAGCGCATTAATAGAACAATAATGGAGTGTGCACGAACTATGAGATTCACACATTGGGTTGCCTTTAAACATGTGGGAAAAGGTTGTAAACACTATTGTTTATTTAATTAATGGAGGTCCCTCTAATCCTTTGGGTTGTGCTATTCCAGAGGAAGCATGGATAGGTAAGAAGGTGAGTTACTCTTTTCTCAAAACCTTCAGTTGTGAAGCATTTGCACACGTAGATTCTGAAAATAGAACCAAGCTTGATGCAAAATCAAAGAAATGTATATTTTTTGGATATGGCATTGATGAATTTGGTTATAGACTTTGGGATTTTGAAAATAAGAAAATTGTGAGAAGCAGGGATGTCATATTCAATGAGAAAGTGTTGTACAAAAATCAGTTGCAGCAACATGAGAAGAAAGAAAATGATTATGCAGTGTTGGATGATACTCCAAACAATAATGTTCCAGTGATTCCTCATGCTCGCAACAACAACAATAAATACCACAAACTCCAGTGAATGTTAGATGATCTTCAAGGATAAGTAGACCTCCGAAAATATTTTCACCCTCTTTGTATTCTATTTTATTAACTGATGTTGGTGAACCAGAATGTTATCATGAAACTATGCAGGTGGATACCAAGGTTCAGTGGGAGCATGGAATGGAAGAAGAAATGGACTCCTTGCTGAAAAATCAGACTTGGGAATAATGCAAGTTGCATGTAGGTAAAAAGGCTTTACCAAACAAATGGGTTTATAGGTTGAAAGAGGAGGATGGAGGTAAGAAAAGATTTAAAGCCAGATTAGTTGTAAAGGGATTTGCATAGAAAAAGGGTATTGATTTTGATGAAGTCTTTTCTCCAGTTGTTAAAATGACTTCTATTCGTACTATTTTAAATATTGTGGTTGTTGAAGATTTGCATTTAGAACAGCTTGATGTTAAAATAGCCTTTCTCCATGGTGATTTGGAAGAGGAAATATATATGGAACAGCCATAAGGATTTGAGGTCAAAGGTAAGGAGAAACTAGTGTGCAGATTGAAGAATAGTTTATATGGCTTGAAGCAAGCACCTCGACAATGGTATATTAAATTTGATAGTTTTATGGTTGAGCAAGGCTACAATAGGTGCAATTCAGACCATTGTGTTTACTTTAAGAGGTTAGCTGAAGATAGCTACATTATTTTATGTTTATATGTTGATGATATGCTTGTAGCGGGGTCTAACATGGATCATATAAAAGAGTTAAAATAATAGTTAGCAAATTCATTTGATATGAAGGATTTGGGGGTAGCAAAACAAATCCTTGGTATGAAGATTACAAGAGATAGGAAAAACAGAAAATCGTTTCTATCTCAGGCTGATTATGTTGAAAAGGTGTTGCAGAGATTTCATATGGAGAATGCAAAAGTTGCCAGCACACCTTTGCCCAGTCATGTCAAATTGACTAAGGATAAGTGTCCAAAGACATAAGAAGGGGAAGAAAAAATGTCCAAGGTACCATATGTTTCAGTTGTAGGCAATTTAATGTACGCCATTGTATGCATGAGATCGGATATTGCACATGTCGTAGGAGTTGTTAGCAGGTATATGAGTCATCCTGGAGTTGAGCATTGGAATGCAATAAAATGGATTCTCATGTACTTGAGAGGTACATCCAATAAATGTTTATGTTTTGGGGGCTCTAATACAAATTTAAAAGGCTATGTTCACTCAGATTTGGCAGGGGATATAGATACTAGGCGAAGTACCACAAGCTATGTATTTACAGTTGGTGGGACAACATTGAGTTGGATTTCTCGATTGTAAAAGGTGGTTGCTTTATCCACCACGGAGGCAGAGTATGTTGTTGCAACAGAGGCAGCAAAGGAGATGATATGGCTGAAATTTTTCATGGAAGAGTTGGGCAAACAATAGGCTAAAAATCACTTGTTTACAGACAGCCAGAGTGTTATACATCTTGCAAAGAATTTTTCCTTGCACTCTAAGACCAAACACACATAGCTGAGATATCATTTCATTCGATTGGTGTTGGAGGATGGATAGGTAAAGCTAAAAAAGATACATACAGATGCCAATCCAGCAGATATGTTTACAAAGGCAGTGACAAGGGAGAAGTTGAGCTCCTCTTTAGCTTCGGTTGGTCTTCATGGTTAAAAGTATAACAGAGCAGCAAGGTCCAAGGTGCTTATTTCCAGTGGGAGTTGTAAGTGTGGTGATGTCGTCTAAGATCAATCTCCAAGTGGGAGATTGTTGGTATGCGGCGACTGATCATGCTATACTGTACACTTTTTTCACCTTTCTCTTCGTCACTGAAAAAGAAAAAAGTCGACTTTGTAAACCCTAATTTTTGGAAGCTTCTAAAGACTTGTTATAAGTGGTTCGGATGGGGAGTTGTAGCATGGCATTATTCACGATATTGTAATATGTTTCGCACTGGATAATAAAATCATTGGATGGTTGTGGTTTTGTGGATGTAACCCAGATTGGGTGAACCATGTTAAATTCTCTGTGTTGTCTTGTTTCTACAATAATTTTTTTGTGTGTTCTATTTCTATGTTTATTGATCAAATCTGCATTTAACTTGTTAGATATTTGACTTCTAACCCTAACAGGATGCTCTTGCATTAGAAAGCAACATTATTTGTTACTTTTATATGCCATCATGGCTTGGGACATGTGTTTAATCATCATTAGACTCAAAACTATTGACCCAAGTAATGACATGCAAAATTGGGTGCTTTCAAAACTCTACATCATTAATTGTGGATTTTCCTAAGGATACAAAACATCAAATTGAGGCACTAATCTATTGTGTCACATGGATAACTTTCCTTTTCCCTTCTCATCCCCCTCACCTACTCACCCTCTCAAATACTAATCCCATCACCCCCTCACTTATCATCTACTCTCTTCTTGTATTGTCTTTAATTCTAGCTTCAAACATGGGGTGGATATTTTCCTAGCTCCAATTGCCTTCAATTTTATCACCAAAGCCAAACTATGCTCACAATTAATTTACAAGCTTAAATGATTCATATTTTTCTAATTGAATTCTCTAATGAGGAATAAAACTTGTGAGTAGTTATTTCAAAAATTAGTATTTTGAATCTACCTACATAAACATTGAGTAAAAATTTGGTGTAACCCAAACTCGTCTACATTATTTAATTTATTTTTCAGTTATAACATAAAGAACATGTCTTATCCAAAATGCTAACACAATCATCATATTTTTTGGGATGCCTACTTTAAGGCCTATCAAAAAAAATAAAAATGCTTTTTGTTTATTTTATCAAATTCTTTAATAATGTATTATTATGGTTGTTTCACATCAACTCTTTAATAATGTATAATGATGGTGAGGATTGGGAAACACATTGGTGATGAAGGTACAAATCAACATGTTCGCTAGTTTTCTCTCCTATAGAAACTAAAGGATGATCACCCTTAGGAGGGTGTGGTGTGATGGAAGGATAGTTTGAAGTTTATTTTAATTGTGGCTCTTCCTAGTTCATCTACTATTGTGCAGAAGGAGTGTACACGTGGTTCATGTGTTCTAACTTATCATGAAAAAAAAATGTTGAAACCCCTATCACAAGTGTAATGACTTTTTAATCTTACTTTGAACAAGCTCTATGTGGACATAGATAGATTTTGATTAAGGATTCTAGTTATTTTTCTCAATTTGAGGTGGGAGCTTGGGATCAAACTCCTTGCCCAATCTCTACCCTAGATTCAAAATTAAGTTAGATTGTTCTTATCTCAAGTGGACATGAATTAGAGGGTAGCATGGCTACACATGCCCTTAGAGACAACCCTCTTAATCTTTCAGAAGATCATTTAGTATTGCATATACTGAAAGAGAAGACAATCAAACTATCTTTGCTACAAGTAACTCACTCTATAGTGAATAAGGTTGAGGGTAAGTTTGTGGGCAAGATTTTTCCAAATGGATGATGGTCTCTTGACAAAATATGATTCTTCTTTCTCGATTCACTCTCCCAGAATGGTTTTTCTTGTAAAATTCCATTTCCCTAGAGACAAGGAGCATGTTTGGAAGTAGGGTTATGGTTTCATGGTAGATTAAGTTGCTTTTATGCCCTTAGCAATCATTTTTTGATTCAAGTGTTTGTTATTGATTTTTTTGTATTACCTTCCCTTAGTGTGTAGATTGGATGAAATAATTCAATTGTTGGAAAAACATATTGGCACCTTTATCAATGGATTCAAGTGTTCATTATTGATTTGTTTAGATATCACCTTCCCTTGGTGTGTAGATTGGATGAAATAATTCAATTGTTGGCAAAACATAGTGGCACATATTTGGATGGTTTGCATCATAGTTTTACCAAGTTTTGTGCGATCATTGATCTCTCCCCCACTCTTCAAGTCAATCCAAATTCACTCCTAATCCGACTCATGCTATAGTTTATGGATTTTTAAGGTCTTCCATTCAAATGCTTACAATGCAACCATCTAGGAATAGACAATCAAAGTGCTCTCCTAGAAAATCTTTGGGTTTGGTTCAACTTTGGGTGTCAAGGAAGGATAAGTCTATTGAGGAAATTGTTTGCAGGAATCATATGGTTTCTTATTTATATATATTGTCCCAAGAGTAGTCAAACCTCAATCAACAAAACATATCAACAACTTGCATCTTCTCTACAACCTTGAGGTTCTGATCAAAGGTTCTAGGCATAATTTCCTAGTGGGTGAGGCACAACAAAGCAAGTACTGGATGATGATATTTTTCTCCAAGATTTCACTCAATGAAACAAGTTTGAGATTCAATGGGTGGCATTAGATCTTTAAATTTCCACCCTCTAAAAAAGGTGAAGTGACAAGGTTAGAAGCCAATGATTGTAAAACTTCAATTGGGAGCTCTAGAGTGACTGGTAAAGACACCTCAATAGATGATTTTTTCTTCCATTGTAATATAACACTAGTGATGTCATGCTTGATTTTTCTAGTTTTTATTTGTCTATTTTGTCTTATTTAACTACATTAAATGGTGTAAGTATATTGGAATGTTCCATGCAGATGCATCTCCCCAAAATCCATGTGTTTTCAAGATAGGGATGTCTCACCGTCATCCCACCACTACCACTTGAGTTTTGGGGACATTTCTAAGATGTCCCCCTCTTGAAGGGATATTATGGGATGTCTCCTTTCTAAGGGGACTTTTGATGGACTTTAGGACATCTCCAAGAAAACTAGGGGACTCCCAAGAGTCTTTTGGATGTTTCAAAGATGTTTAGGCATATCTTGCAACAAATAGTTGCAAAAATTAATATTTTTAAAAATCAAGATTTTTTGAAATGTTTGCCACAAGCCCTAACCCTAATGGCCTATGGGCCCCACCCAAACCCTAAAAACTCACAAAAAAATTACAAATAGGCATCTAAGTCTCATTTCAACTCACTCCAAAATTTCAACAAGTTATAAGAATGAGAAAGATTGAAAGTGAAGGCATTAGGATTTAGGGATGATGAAAAGAAGGGTGACATCAATCCACCGTCAAATCAAATGATTTAAAGCATTATTCAAACCTCAAGGTAGGTTTTCTTCATGACCATTTCTTTTCATTGTTCAATTTAGTACTAATTAATCATTACAATTTTAGTTGACAAATTGTCAAATTTGGTATTTAATTTAGAGTTTTATAATTTATATTGTTACAAATTTTAATTTTAATTGTACAATTTACATTGTTGCAAATTTTAATTTTAATTCATTATTTTTAGTTTTACAAATGAATAATGATCAAATTCAAAAAAAAATCATTTTATAACATCAATATTTTATTTATTAGATATTCTAAATCTATCAAATTAGGATTTTAACTTTTTTGTATCATCTACTTCTACACTTCATGCGACTTGAAGTAAATAAAACAAAAGTGAAATCCTTTTTTGATAAAGGTTAAGAACAAGGATTTCTATTTGTGTATCATTCATTTTTGTGCTTCCTGTGACTTAAATTAAGAAAAAGGAAAAAGAAAATCATTGTCTTAATCCCTTCCATTATGAATGATTTTAATTTTAATTTTTAAATTATAAGCATAAATTTTATATCATTTATTGGAGTGTCACTATGAGTATGACATTTCATAGCATGA
Organism: Sequoiadendron giganteum; assembly: GCA_007115665.2. Classification (NCBI taxonomy): domain Eukaryota; kingdom Viridiplantae; phylum Streptophyta; class Pinopsida; order Cupressales; family Cupressaceae; genus Sequoiadendron; species Sequoiadendron giganteum. The sequence goes on along the minus strand of CM021110.1, from coordinate 237,684,714 downwards.
CTGAGGATAGAGTTGAGCCTTTAAATTGATTAAGATTATGCACCTAATAAAAGCATAGAAACAAAGAGATGTGAAGCCACTAGTTTCACTGGGAGTGCAAATGTTAGTTGCCCTTCTAAAATGTTACAAAAATATGCTAAGGGTCCCTTTGATCCTAAGTGCCCTTTAAAACAATTTGCAACTAAGTTACAAACAAAGTTTGGGTCATCTAGGAGCACTAGATTGTGGAAGTATCACTTTTGTATGCTTAAATCTTAGGACACCATTGCTAGAGTTAATGCCTATCTCCTTCATTTATGAGGCAAAGGCGTTATAAGTATGTGAAAAGTTGAAACAAATACTCAAATATAGGGTTAAAGATAATTAAATTATGATATGGTAGTAAAGAAAATGCACCTACATTTGCTTTTTTGCCACTGAGGAGAGGTCATTTGAGTTTTGCTTCTATTGTTTTGCAAAGCCCAAATACATATATTAGTAGAGGCTACAAGGAAACATAATGGAGAGTAGTGATGCTCCAAATTTGCTAGCAGACGTATTCAATGTGCAATTGAAGGATGAGGTAGATAATGCCATTGGCAAATTCTTCTTTGCAATGGCATCTTGTTCCATGTAGCTCACTCTTGTTTTCAAAAAGTTGTATCATAACTAATAAGGGTGAGACCATCATATGTGCCACCAAGGGAGAATAAATTGAAGAGAACAATCTTGGATAAAAATTATTCCAAGATTAATTTAGTCATGGATGGGCGGACAGACATTAGGCATCGTCCATTCTTTAGGGTCCATATTTACTTAGAGTTGTTCATTGTTCAAAGGCATTGCAAAGATGTTGATTTTTAATTTCAAATCCTTAAAGATGCTATAGAGGATGTTGGGCCACAAAATGCGGTGCAAATAATGATAGATGCAACTCGTGTGCACAACTACAAGGAAGTTAATTGAAGCAACCTATAGACATATTTGGTGGACTCCTTGTGTGTGGGTCATGAATAATGCGCCCAAAGACAAGAAAATTTAGTTGGATCAAAACAACTATTAGTGATGTTAAAGATTTGCATATGTTTATTTGCAACCACCACATTTCACATTCACTCAAGCGCTTCTCCATAAAATTTTCTTGAAACATTTAAAGAATAGATATGCATTATATTTCATTCTCATATATTAGGCATTGCAACTAATGGTTATGAAAGCAAAATCGAATCAATGGCCTCAATCCAAGTCAGAGTATGGGAAGAGGGTGAAGAATGCAATGAAAAGTGGTGTTTTATGAGGTGATGGAAAATATAGTCTCCATCATTACTCCTATCGTTAGAGTGATTAGATCTAGTGATATCAATGCTACTAGCCTTTAATATGTGTTGAGTACATTGATACTATGCTTAACCAAATGAGTGTTCATGTACAACAAAAGGACCCCGTATTGCTATATACAATGACCATATTCAAGTCTATCATTTATCACAAATAGGAGAAGCTCAACACTCCCTTGCACATGGTTTCCTATACATTGAACCCAAAGTGGCAAATGCAAAGGCTTAGCAAAATTACACCTATACATAATACTAAGGTGAAGGCAAGGTTCATAAAGATCATTCAAAAGATGTATGATTTTACAAAAGCCAACATCATTTGTATTGAGTGAACAAAATTTCTCTTAATGAATATTCTAAAAAGGCTAAGATAGATAAGGAGAGTATGACACAGAAAGACCAAATTTTGTGGTGGACTATCTATGTACCTTCTTTAACTCTCTCTCTAGCCATTTATTTGTCATCCCAAGTTTCCAATTTTTCTATTGCTAAGAGAAACTAGTCTACTTATACTTCATTCACTCCATTAAGAAAAACACGATTACCTCTACGAGGTCAGAAGCTTGTGGCTATACATAGTGTCTTGCATCTCATTAACCACAACATTTACGTACACAAAGTCCAACATCCTGATAAAATGTAGCACAAATTGTTGATGATGCTACACAAAGGTTGGTTGGTATTGATTTGGAGGAGCTTGAGCACATGGAGTCCAACAATCATAGTGATAAAAAGTTTGGAGATAATTAGAGGCATAACTTTAAACCATTTTTTCATTTTGAATATTGTAACCATCATTGTGAAAGTTTAAATATAATATAAATTCCGAATAAAATTCAAACAGTCGATATAATCATCACAATGGGTTAAACTAAATTTCAATGTTTCATTTGTAATTCTCATACTTCACATCGTTTTGAAACTAATTTTTGAAATACTATATGTATATTTGCACCACCTCCTCGCTGACATCCCCAAATTTAGGCCCTTGGTCCCTCTGTAAAGTTTGGAGATAATTAGAGGCATCACTTCAAACCATTTTGTCAATTTGAACATTGTAATCATCATTATGAAATTGTAAATATAATATAAATTCTGAATTCAACATTTGTATTGTTAATGTTCGCTTCAAAAATTCAAACATTCAATATAATCATCACAATGTGTTGAACTAATTGCCAAAATTTCATTTGTAATTTTTATACTTCACATCTTTTTGGAACTAATTTTTTAAATACTATATGTATATTTGCACTGCCTCCTCGCTGACATCCCCAAACTAGGCCCTCGGTCCCTCCGTCGAGAACCTCCGTGGAACTATGGTTAGTGTGCGTCATAAACGTAGTCATAGATCTTTAACTATCTAAATTACATGACATACCAACTCTACATAATACATCGGCATGAAAAATGTTCGTATTAGCAACAACTAGAGAAGATGGCATTTATTTATTGACCAGTTCAGCTTTGCTGATTGGTAGTGACCTCGGACAATATCCTTACAGACCATACTCTTCACAATTCTCATCTGCAATTGTCGTTGAAATTGAACTTTGTGCCATTCTACCATTGATTCATTTGCAAGATTTCCATTAAACATCTTCCGTTGTCACCTATAGGTATTTTAATAGAGTACATCAATATTTTTGTCAAAACTGTCATATAATAGAAAATTTTAAATTAAACTAAAAATTTACAACAGACTAAATGCCAGGTTATTAAAATTAAATTAGCTCTCAAAGCCAGCTGCTCAAGAGTTTAGATCAGCAGACCATTTGTTTTGACCCAAACTTATGGAAGCCGAAAAATTGCCCTTGGTTAGAACTTGACATTTAAGTAGGATTTGAGATTAGAGAAAGAATTTCATATGCTTGTTTTACTGTTGGGTGTTGAGATGGATCAGATTCAGTACAACTCATGCAAACTGGAACATTGCTCTTTAGAATAGGACCTGAAAGTGCAGAAAGAATCTCTCATGCTTGCTTTGCTGTTAGGAATCAAGATGGAACACATTCAGTACAACTTTTGAAAAACAGAAATTGCTCTTAGTTGGGACTTGTCATTGGAGTAGGACCTGCCACGGCAGAAAGGATCTCATATGCTTGCTTTGCTGTTGGGCGTAAAGATGGATCAGATTCAGTGCATGAATAGAACAAATCGGCCAGCAGGCTAATCAGTTCTGCATTTTCTTCAGGAAAAATGTTCTTTGTTCTATCGGGAACCTTATCCTTTGATTCTAATAAATATTTATCAACCTCTGGGGTACACTGGGGCCGTTGTTCCATCTGATTTAACAAAATAAATCATTACTAAAAAAATTTTAAACTGAAATGAACAATTTGTTTTACCAGTAAATTGAATGCCAGAATCATTAGGATAGATCATTAGAGAGCCAGTGTGACTCAACCTGTGACGAGCATTTTGTAAACTAATTGCTTACCACTGAGTCACAGCCTCAGGCAAACTGAGTTGTATACATAAATGTAAGCTAAAAATTCCTGCTACATAAAATATGTTTATGAGGATAATAGGTTATCATGCCTGTAAGCGGTGATGAATCTCAGCATCTGATAATCCAGCATGGGGGATTTGTAATGTCAACAACTCCAAGATGAGACATCCAAAAGACCAAATATCAACTTCCTGCAAATATCGAAGAAAATAATCATCAAAAGTAAACCACATTCTCTTTACCAGGATAATAGTTCACACTACATTACAAAATACAGAAATCAAAGCACAGTATAATATGCCTCGTAAACCTAAAAAAGTAGAAAGCTTGGTCAAGTCATAAGACAGGGCTGCCTGCTACAGCGATGACCCAGGATTACACCTCTGCTGCAATAATATATTCACTGCAAAGATGAAAATACTTAATTTGTTTGGTCATTCTCTCTCTCTACAGGGGACTACCCTCCTAGGCATCTACTATTCTCTATTTATCAAATGATGGTGCAAGAAGGGAATAAGAAAGTGAAAACAAGAAAAATCAGATAAGATATTAAGCATTAGCCTGTTTACAGAAACCGAAGTCCTTATAGTAGCCTAGAAACTCAGATTGGGTTAGTATAGCCTTGTAACTAGGAACAATGGAATATTATATATCTAAAACAGTGTTCATTTGACTACCCCACTAGTTGTTAAGACAGAAGACATCAGAATATGAAAAAATAGTTGCTATAACTGATTTCTTATTTTTTCAGATTGTGTAAGTGCCACAAATAAGAATACTGGTGAGAGAAATTTTACAGTATCGTACCACTCCATATCGTTGTGGTCTATGCATTGCTTGAACCATCTCTGGAGCCATCCAGCGTGGAGTTCCAACACAAAATTCAGCGGGAAGAACACCATGATGAGCAAGGCAGCATGTATGAGATGATGAGTAAAGAGGAACTGCCATATCAAAATCACAAAGCTTGACTACTGGACTTTCATCCACTCTTTTAACTTTTAAATCAATGAGAACATTTTTGCTTTTGACATCCCGATGAATTATATTTTTAGAATGAAGTTCTGACAATGCACATGCAACATCTCTAGCAATAAAAATAGCCAATTTTGATGGGGTACACTTTTTCCCTTCTTGTGCTAGCTTCCCAAGTAATACCTGCAATGATCCAACAAATATATTCAATATGAATAGCTACAATATTGTAAATCTTTCATGGAAAATACAGCTCCCTACCAACACTAGAGTAGACAGACTTACCTCAAGGGAGCCACCTTTGACATACTCCATTGCTATTAAAGACTGCACAACTTGAGTTTCTCCCATTCCATCTGATAAAGAAACCCAACTAGAGGAAAGTTGATGCCCGTATAGTTCAATGATACATGGGTGCTTCTTCAATGCACCTAATATGCGAACTTCCCCAAGACAATTGTATTCAAAGTTATTTTTCTGCTTTTTAGAAGATACTTCTAAACAGCGTACCTGCAAAATTAAATAGCAAGATAATTATTCCACTTTCTTTTTCCTGTCAAAATCCCATGCTAAAATCTCAAGCATTTCCAAAGCCATTCTACTTAATGGTTTGAATAATGCATCAACCACCAATTATAAACTACCAGAATAAAACCATACAGGAGTTTTGGAATCCAAACTTGAGACACTGGTACATAGAAGCAACAGACTGGCCAAAACCTTCTTAAAGATGAACTTTAGAAAGTTTCTAGTTGGGTTTTAAAAGCTTTCAAGTGCAGCCTTCTTTGTATTAAGAATCGAAGATTTTCCAACCTTAACACAGTTTATGTGGCCATACTTTATATGTACATAGTTTGCAACAAAAATACTTAGAAGTTAGAAGTACTGCAAAGCAGTAATAAATTTGTAATCTATAACTGTAGTCTCACAAAAACCAAGTTAATCAAATCTTGGACATATTTATCAATTAAATTATTTATTTAACACAATTAACTCTTCTACCTTCATAAGCAGCAATTTTTAATGCTCTACACGAGAGAATTAGCATGTCCAGCTGCATTGAGTTTCATCCAGTAAGTGCCTTGAAACCAACTCTTAAATAGAGGTCCAAGATCCTCATCCAGATGATCATTTTTGTTTAAATTTAGCTTAAACTCTATGCTCCACGAGGACGCGTCCCCTGGCTTTTTACCCTCGTTCCCGTACTGGGGACGGTACGGGGATGCGGGGACATGGGAAAACGTCCCCTACCTGTCCCCTTTTGCAATCAAAAAAACGAAACATTTCTGAAACAGTTCAGAAACTTGCAGGGAAGGGAACAGCTAGCAGTCCCCAGGACGGTTAGGGGAGTTCTAGAAGTCCCCTAACCGTCCCGGGGACTGCTAGCTGTCCCCTATGGCCCAGACGGTTAGGGGAGTTCTAGAAGTCCCCTAACCGTCCCGGGGACTGCTAGCTGTCCCCTATGGCCCAGCAACATCTTTATTTTTTTTGTAAAAAAACACATTTTTAAATTTGTTTAGCTGAGTTAAAATATTTATATATTAGTCCAATGCACACAACTAGATTTCAATCAAGCATTTTTCCAAATAGAACATAAATTTAGCATCATGTACAAATCAGGCCTACACAAACCACATTTCATAGTGTGTATTTCACATGAAACTTAAAATATTGCAGTAAATCTTAACAGCAACACTGGGCAGACTAGTATTTCAGCATTTAAGTAACATATTTCCAATTTACACATTGGATGTCACATTTAAGAAATCCACCAACAACAGAAGTAATGAAAGCTAGTCAACAATATCTTTTTTGGAAATCTTAAATTCAGATCTACCCAATATGCAAATAAGTGTTATGCTATATATCTCTACCCAAGAATAAACATTTTGAGCACGTTAATTTCACATGAAACTTAAAATATCGCAGTAAATCTTAATAGGAACACTGGGCAGACTGGTATTTCAGCATTTAAGTAAGATATTTCCAATTTACACATTGAACGTCACATTTAAGAACTTAAAACAGAAATAATGAAAACCAGTTAACAACTTAAGAGAGTATATATTTCAACCCAAGAACAAATATTTTGAGAGTGTTCAACAAACGTTGGAAGAAAGCAATGTAAAAGCTTTCAATTAAAGGGGATTAATTTAACATCAGCTGACTTTGTGTGGCTGGATACAGCAGAACAGACAGATTTGAGGACCATATCACCAACAGGAGAATCATACTATATAAGTGACATTATTCTTGAGCTTGTTCCTCAACTTCTGCATTACTGAAGTTTATAACTCAATTTTAAATTGGACGTGTGTTTAAGGATATTTTGATTCATATGAAATTAATTTCTCTTAAGAATGAATGAATCCCCTTTTTTTTCAAAATTCCAATAGTTATGCATTCTTTAAGTTTATGAAACTCTCTCAAGTCTTCCACTTCTATAAAGTCTCTCACCTCATAAGTCCAAAGCCGAAATCTGATGAGGGTGGCTTTAACTAAGATATCTGAAGAGAAAAACAGTCTATAAACCCCCAAAATAAAAAAACATACAAAACTAACTAATTCATGCTTCAGGTTTCTAGAAAGAAATCCACACAAGAGCAAAGAGAATGACCAACAGAACAGTCAAAACCACAATATTTAGCTGCATGGCACATACAAATGCCCATAAAACCCACCATGCAAACCATCTTTGGGATGATAACTGCAAAATATTGTTGAAAAAACAACCACTTGGAGTCTCAAAAAACAGAAACATGCACCACCTTACAGAAAGTGCCTTAAATGAGGAACATCTAAGAATTAACTGCAAGCCATGGCAGGAAATGTTAGGAGGTATTTGAGAGGGACGGTGTTTAAGCTGAAAAGTGTGATATTGAAGGTATAGATCTTTTTTCTGGAAAAGCTAGGCTGCAACAAAAGATAAGGTATGTATGTATGACAATTAGGTTGATTTCTGAAACCTTTGAAAAGTGAAAACTCATCCAACTGCTTTGTGGGAATCAGAATTACTTTCCACTTGCAACAACAAATGGTGCCTCTTGCCATTATTAAAATGCTGTGTTCAATGGAATGGGTCACCAGCCCTCAAACTGCCATCCTCGTCCCCAATGGTGTTTCAGGTAAGGCAGGACAGCAGGGACATCCCCAAAAATCTCCAAGATTCTGAACTGTTTTGTAAACATGTTGCATGAACAGGAAACACAGCAGGACATTTGACCATCGCAGAAGTAACCAGGGGCATCTGAGACATCCCTTGACCATCCCATGGGCAGCCAGACATCCCTGATGGCAAGGAAACATTTTATAATGTTTATCGAAAAGGCATTGTTACTTTTTGCCCATGTTGATGCAGCCTATAACACAAACTATTTCCTCCATCTTTTCTGTACTGAATATGATGTGCCAAGACTTTCTTTGACCAGCTTATGAAATTCTGTCCTGGTCTCTGATGGTTGTCTTCCTCCATTTCATCATTCTAGTATGCACATGGTAAGGAAGAGATGAATTTGTAGATGTTTCGCTCTGTGTTAAAATTTTGGCTCGTTTTTTGCCTAAAAGCTTTCACCCTTGCTGCAAGAAATTCAATTAACTTATATAGTGTGATCCAGTCAAAGTTGTGGCTTTCCTTCTTCTCTTTTAAAACCCCTATATTTATCAACTCATCAGTATCTAGGGCCAACATTTTATTCAAATAATCTAGGAGATCGCTACATGCATAGTTCAAAAACTTAGCAAACCTAAAGTTTGACTTAGAGTTGGGACTTGGGAAATTTTATGAACATTAAAAAGAACATAAGTTTGTAAAATAATCTTAACATCAAGGAGGGTAAAAATTTTATTAAATCAAGGAAACATTACAAAGCAAGGGCATTAACTGGCCCTATCAAGTTCAACCAGGTGATCCAATTGATGAGACAAATCTGGGGGTAATTGGCCCCGATCCTCCAAATTTCAATCATGAATATGCTCAGAAGCCCATTTAGCCAAGCAATTAGCAACCCCATTCCATTCTCAAAGAATATGAGTGAAAGAAATATACTCCAGAGAATCACAGAGAGTGAGAATTTGTTCCACAATCAAAGCCAGTTGTCAGCTCACATCATCCAAATACCGCCTTTTCAGTAAGTTCACCACAACCTGTGAGTCAAACTCACATATCATCTTACGCCAACCCAACTGACATCCCTGCTCCACAACCAATAAAATGGCCTGAGCCTCCATAAGATTATTAGTATGAAGACCCTTATACATAGAAAAGATAAACTGAACCTCTCCAGAGCTATCCTTGCCAACACCCCCACTCCCAGCATGACCCGGATTTTCACGAGAAGAGCCATCAGAGTTGATTTTTAGGACTCCATGAGGGGGAGGAGTCCATCTGCCCTCCCTATTCAACTTCGGAGTAGGATGTCTACATCTGTTGCGCATGAGTTGTCGTTGTGGAGGAAGATGCAGACGATTACAACAACCAACATCCCGAGGGTCCACCAGCACAGACAAATCACACTTAGCTGCAACAATTTCCCCTAGAGAGTGTAGAATTTTCCACCATAGATGAGGGGCCCTCAACAACGAGTCTTGAAAAATCCGCCTATTCCTCTCCAACCACAAGTTCCAGATAATAAAGGATGGCCCAAGAGCCCAAGCAACCTGAAGAAAGTCGGTAGAAACATGGGCCCTGCCCCACCGTTCCCCAAACTCCACCAAAGAGGAAACATGCCAACAGGCCATATTCCACACCACTCACCATAAATGCCAAATCTCCCTAGCATAGGAACATTGGAAGAAGAGATGGGAGACACTCTCTTCACAACCATGACACAAAACACACATAGAGGGGTCGTGAAACCCACGCTTGCATAAATTATCCCAAGTAAGACACCGGTTTTGAGCCTCTAACCATATAAAGAAGTTGCACTTGGGCCATGATAACTTGTGCCAAACTTGTTTCCACCAAGGGACCTCAATGTCCCCAAACAACTGTCTACCTAACTGCTTATAACCAGCTGCCACAGAGTACTTTCCAAACAAATCCAAACCATCCCAAGCCAAGACATCAAGGCCCCTCAAAGAATTACAAGCACGGGAAGCCAGAAGCTGGAACAGCTCCCGCCTATCCCCCTCAGGCCCTCCAGGTGGCCACTCAGAAGGATGCTTCCAACGAAAATTTATAGCAATTCCACCATGCTGCGCCACCTTATAATGCTCCACAGTATCCCAACCAACCGCAACAAAAACATCACAAAGGGACTAGAGGTGAGGAAAAGAAGAGAGAAAAGGAGGGTGACCATCCCAAGAATCGGACCAAAAAAGAGCCTGTGACCCCGAATGACAGATCCAAAAGAGCACACCCTTAGTCAACTACTCCCCCACTTTCAAAGTCTGCCAAATCATAGAACCACTCCCTTCCAGAGGATAGCGAGGCACCTCAAAAGAAGCAACACCTTGAAGATATTTATGGTTGAGAATACGAGCCCATAACTGATGCTGATTGGTAGACCATCTCCAGTACAGCTTGGCAGCAAGAGCTTTTCCATTCAAAACAACAGAGCGTAAACCAAGACCACCCTCCTGCTTTGGTATACACATGGATTCCCACTTAACAAGGCTCCACTTGGAAGACAACAAATTACCGCTCCAAAGAAATTGATGTGAAAGAGCATCAAATTCCTTAAGGAAATACATAGGAGCCGCTTGAACAAAGCACCTGTAGGTGGGGAGGGCCTGGTTAACAGACTTGAGAAGAGTCACTCTAGCAACAGTAGACAACCAACGATGAGTCCAATGAGTAACCTTCCGCCTGAGCTTATCAAGCAACAGCTGCCAGGAGGACCTAGGCTGACGACCAACAGCAAGAGGAATACCCAAGTAGACAAAGGGAAGAGTCCCAATTTCAAACCGCAGAATAGCAGCAATCCGTTGTTGGATGGCTTGAGGAAAATTAAAGAAGAATATAGAAGACTGCTCATTGACTTTTTGGCCCGAAGCCGCAAGGTAGTCATCCAAAGCTTTCTTGAAGGATTCAGCCTCCCTAATACGAGCCAGTCCCATAAGAGAGGTGTCATCCACAAATTGGAGATGAGAAAGCGTTAGCAAGCCCATTCCCCACTGCCACCCATGAATCAAACCATGAGAGACCCGAGAATTAAGAAGCCGACCCAGCCCCCTTGCCATGATAATAAACAGATATGGTGAGAGTGGATCTCCCTAACGAAGGCCCCTAGTAGCCCCAAAAAGCTCAGAAGGTTCCCCATTCACAATAACCGAAAAGGAGGAAGAGGTCACACAGCTCAAAATCCAACTCACCCATTCTGGGGAAAAACCAAAACCCAACAAAATCTTCTAAAGAAAGCTCCATTTAACTCTGTCATAAGTTTTGGCCATATCCAACTTGATAAACATAGACCCATCCTGAGAGGTAGCCATGGAATGAATGACTTCAGACGCAACCACTACCCCACAAAATTTGACGACCAACCACAAAACCGCCTTGCTCCTCATAAATGATCACAGGCAAACAGGACTTGAGCCTTTCAGCAATCAACTTCATAATAATCTTGTACACCACATTACAGAGTGCAATAGGTCTAAAGAGATCAAGCCTGTCAGCCCCTTCCTTCTTAGGAATGAGAACCTGAAAAGTAGCATCAAAAAAGTAGCATTCATGGCTCGAAGCATCTGTTTACTATGAAGAGACTCTCGAACCACCTCCAACAAATCCAGCTTCACGATGTCCCAGAACTCTTGAAAAAACTCGATTGGGAAACCATCAGGACCAGGAGCTTTCCCCTTATTCATCCCAAACACTACCTCTTCAACCTCCGACAAAGTCACTGGGCGAATAAGAGAAGCATTCAAATCATTAGAGATTAAAGAGGGAATGCAAGCCAAGACCCTATTCTCCTCAACCTCAGCAGGGAGTGAATTCTCAGTGAACAGATTAGAGTAGAACTGACGAGCCTCTCTAGACAAAGCCTATTGCGAAGAGATCGAAAGACCCTCAGAGTTAACAAGAGAAGAAATAAAACACTTATTACGACGAGCTTGCACCGAATGATGGAAAAAAGCAGTATTCTTGTCACCCTCTTGAAGCCAATCAATTCTAGCCTTTTGTTTCCAGAAAATCTCGTCACGAAGCTCCCACTCCTCCACCAACTTCAAGGCCTAGGCCACAGCATGGCCAAGAGTCTTTGAGAATCCCAAATCCCGAATCTGGTGGGTAATAACGGCAAGGCGATCCTATGCCTCTCTTTTCCTAGCCCGAAAATTTCCAAAGCACGACCTATTCCATCGCTTAAGCTGATACTTAACATATTGCAGCTTCTTCACCAGAGGATACATAGCGGTGCCATATGCAAGAGCGCCATCCTGCCACCACTGAGCAATAAGATCACCCAAAGAAGGGTCACGTAGCCACATAAGCTGGAATTTGAAAGGAGGATTCTTTGGACTTGGGAAATCAGAAGTCGAAAACTTAATTGGCCAATGATCCGATCCACACCAATCAAGAATCTCGGAGCAAATGACCAAGCTACCTCTAACCCAAGAGCAAGAGACAAGGAAACGATCAAGCCGCTGGGAAATCGCTTCAGGCCCACTCCGTCTATTATTCCAAGTGAAGATTCCATTAGAGGGTTTAACATCCACCAAAGCAAGAGAATCCACATTAGTCTGAAACAGATCTGAAGCAGGACCAAGCCTAGGCAACCCTCCCCTTTTCTCCTTCAAGTTCAACACCACATTAAAATCCCTAGCTAAGATCCAAGGCAGAAAGGGTGCACAAGACCTAACATACCTTATATGATCCCAAAGTTGGGTTTTACCACGAATGTCAATCGGAGCATAAACATTACTAACCAAAATAGTTTCCCCAAATTCCAAAACTGAAGCCACCACAGAAATAGCAGACTAGCTTGAAATCCACCAGCGAGGAACAACCTTACGAGGATCCCAGAATAGAGTCAAACCCCCAGAGGTTCCCCTAGACCCAATACACTGACACTGACCAGAAAACCAAATGCAAGGGGCATGTTGAAGCATGAGGTCCACCCGAAGCTTAGTTTCCTGAACACAGTCGATATCTGGAGAATGAACAACAATCAAATCTTGAATAGCCTTTTGACAGGAGGTGCTATTCAACCCCCTTGCATTCCATGAGAGAATAATCATGAGGAAGATTGAGAGAAGTGGGCCTCAAGGGTCTTAACAGAACCAGATTCCACCATCAGATCCCCAATAGATTTAAGCTTGTCTGCATCCTTCTTACGACCAGCTTTCAAAGAATTATCAAAATGCCCCTTCTTGAGAGGGCATTGTAGAATCCCCAAAGCAGGAGACGCTCCCCTACCTTTACCTGAAGAGAACACTACCATAGCTAGATCTGCTAAAACGATATCATCTTGCCCATTTGCAGAGGCCCCAGGAGGCTCAGAAAACCTTTGCTCCAATGCCGGAGAGATTCTGAACAACAATTGCCTACTCTAGCCCTATATCCAACCCAACATCCATACCGGTCGCCCCAGAAGAAATTTCAACAGGAATCCCTTCCTCCACAGCCTGATTATCCAGAACCTCAAACCGATTGAAACCCTGATCACTCTGTCTATCCTTATAGGCCCGCTTCTGACCCCTCCCTTTATTTTTTTGCTTAACAGGAATAAAGCCATCCTTATCAGATCCACCCTCAACCACAAACGCCTTGCTTTTATTCCCCTTCTCCACCGGAGGCCCAGAAGAAGGCAAAGAAGAAGCCCCTGCTGCTTTGGATGCCCGAGGACACTGGCGCTGAAGGTGTCCATACTCGTGACAAAAGCAGCAACGAAAAGGAAGGGACTCATAATCCAATGGTTGAATCCAGATGCAGAGCCAATACAGATCTCCAAAGAATCCGGCAAAGGGTTATTTAAATCAATTTCAACACAAATGCGAGCATAAGAGAATACCTTTTTATCCAAAGTATTTTGAGCGATGGTAGCCGGCTTCCCCAACAAAGCGGCGATTCGGTGCAGAATATCCTCCCTCCAAAACTCCAACAGCAGCCATGGAAGCCGAACCCAAACAGGAACTCATGTAGGAAGATCCTCTATTGCATTAAAACCTCCATGCCAAGGCTTAATGAACAAGCCAACATGATTGTAGAAATACGGCCCTCCCTCGAAAACACGATTGCAATCCGAGATGGAAGAAAAATCGACCATAAAATAGCCATTCGCAACCACCAAAAGGTCAAAATCACCTTCAACCTGCTCGACAGATCCAAGACTCTAGCGCTGAGAGAGGGACGCGAATACCCAAAAACTTACAAATCAGAACATGTTGGCTCCAATAGGCAATGTCCTCTTGAATAGATTCGGGAGAAATAACTAGAACGAGACGATCTTGGCTCCACGGCAAGCACCCATTCACTTTCTTGAGCTTAGAGCTCTCACCCACAAAGGACGAATCCATCTTTTGTGCATGCATGGCAACCGAAAAAGGCTGAGATGGCAATGGTCCAACAGGAACCAAGCTCTTAGAAGCCCCAACCCTGAGCACCAACCCCAGCGCCTCCAAACCCACACCGCTTCCACCACCCACACCCCACACAGCCACCTCTCCACCACACCAACTATTCCCCACACCTACACCAAACCCACGCAGCAAAAGACCCCAAACCCCGACCTGTTACAGGCCGCGGGCAAGCAAGAGAAGCTCTGCGCAGTCAAGAGGCGCGGGAGCAGAACAGGCAACCACACCTTTCCATCCAATCCTATAACCAACAAAAAAATAGCTTTCAAGATGGGAAAAGATTCCAGTTTTTCTCATTTGTAAAATAATCTTCACAAGCATGCACAAAACTGAATTTACAGAGGTCATAAATAGTTTTTACTTTCATTTATAGATCAAAAAAGAGCTCAATTCACATCATGGTGTCATATGATTATAAATTACTAATTAGATATTCATATTACTATTTTACAAATTTCATCTGCAGAAAACATGGGCACAAAATAACTTCTATTTTTTGGTTTTGAAAAACCAAAACCCAAATTAAGGCCTTCAAGACCACACATACCTTCATGGCACATGCCATTTTTCAAATGCAGCTGAAAAGTTCTCTGAAATCTGAAATCAATCAATCCTCTCTCCAAATCACACAAATACACCTACAAACAATCACAGATTGATTTTATCCCAACCGAGTTTCCTCACAGGCTCACAAGTTATTGGCGAGTTTCTGCACTTTCAGGGTGAGCACTTGCTAGCAAGTTTTAGGCAATTTACTAACCGAGATTATTGAGAGCATGAGTGCTTGGAAGTGAGGTGAGTACTTGTCCACTGGCAAGTTTTTTGGCAAGCTACTCATCAACCCTATTCAGAGCACAAGTACTCACTGATTTTTAATTTATGGCTATATGTAGTGGTGTTGTCTAGCATCTTGTGTGAAATTTCAATAATAGAATCTATGACCATCCTCAGCTTTCAAAAAATTTACATAATCCATCAATCCTATGCATGCCTTGTTCAAATAGGTTGTCAATCCAAATTTGGCACACTTTTCCATAAGCAACAATTTGATCCAAGTGTTTCTTTTGAGCATCACTATTCAACTCCTCACTTGATGATATTGTTTGTGTTGGAGTAGTCTCAAACAAAGGCTTAATCAAATGTTTAATATATACTATGTTACACCGGCGTCGGGGACGGGTTGACGTCGGGACGAGGGGACAAGTTTCCAGGACGGGGGGGACAAAGGGGCCTCGATTTGGGGACGGCGGGGGGACGGCGGCGGGGGGGCGGCAGCTGTATATACTATATACTATACATATGGTACTTAAAATGCTAGTTATGAAAAGATGTATAACAATATACTTGAACATTGAACATTGAACATTAAAATTTAACAATGAACTACTAAATGAACCATTGAACATTGAAGTTTTCAAATTTGAAAGTAGAATACGCAATACTACAATGTAACAATTGTCGAATCAGCAAATGGAAGATTTCTATTATAATTTATATCATAAAGATGATTACAATGAGTAGCATGATATGAATATCAAAACAAGTACAAACTACAAAGTCAAAATGCCAAAATGTAGTGAAGCAGGCGGAGGCCTCTAATCAATGTAATCATCCCTCGGGAGGTCGGCAAACTCCTCATCACTGGAACCACTGGACTCCCCAAGGTCAAGATCTGCCAAAGGAACACCAACCAGCCCTAAACCTGCAACATCCTCATCCTCATCAATCTGTGATGGCTCCTCTGGCTCTACATCCCATCGTGTTGTTGGGCTCTCCTTGTACACACGTGTCCTGCGGTCAGTGATACGCAAGGCACTATGTACAGCCACTAGCTTCTCTGCTCTCCTAGAGGTAAGTCTGTTCCTCTTAAGAGAGTGGATGAAGCTATAAGTAGACCAGTTCCTCTCAGAAGCTGAAGAACTAGAAACCTAAGACAACAAACGAATGGCTAGTGTTTTAGTCAGTGATTTCGGTCCATGACAAGTCCACCACAAAATCGGATCCTCCTGTGCCATAGTTCTTATATCCGCCTTTGCCGCAGCCTTGTAACCCCTAAGAGTAGCAAATTTTGTCCACTCAGTGCGAATGTTGCCAGCATCTTCAGCATCATACATTCTATCAATGCACTTGAAGAACCCTTCCTTCACCTCATCATCCTGAATCGGTGTAACTCTACCAGGCCTAGGCATGTACCACTTCGGATTCAATGAATAAGAAGCCATGTGCAAGGGAGTGTTTAGGCTATCCCATCTGCGCTGAATAATAGGCTGAATGTAAACATTGTAGAATGTTAGAGTGGGGTCCTTCTCTCGCACAACTGCCTTCATCTGGCCAAGCATCGAATCAATGCACTCATACACCTCTCCAAGGTTAGGTGCATCCCCATCCCCATATCTGATGACTTGGACAACTGGTTCAATGATGGCAACAATATATTTTGCATCATTCCAAAATCCATCACTCTTCACTATCTCCTTCACCCTCTTCCCCTGCTCTGTCCTGGCCCCATCCCACCGATTCCATTCTTGCGTCATAACCATGACTTGCAGTGGCTCTTGCAACTCAAGCATTCTCTCCATAAGAATGAAATAGGATGCATATCGGGTCTCAACTGGTTTCAAGAACTCCTTCTTCGCGAAGCTCCTGAAGATGGCATGTGAAGTGTGGTGGTTGCAGATATACATCTGCACATCTCTAGCATTGTTGACCACTCCTCTAATCCACTCAATCTTCCCCATGTCCTTGAGTGCATTGTTCATGGCATGCACACAACATGGAGTCCACCAAATATGTCTGTATGTTGTCTCGATAAGCCTCCCTGCAGCTCTGCACACATGTGCTGCATCTGTCACTACTTGGACCACATTTTGTGGCCCAATCTCCTCAATAGCTGCCCGAAGGATCTCAAACTGAAAATCAGCATCTTTTCGATGCCCTGAACAATCAACTGCCCTGAGAAAGAATGGGCCCTCTGAACATGTAACTATGACATTGATGAGTGGACGATGCCTAATATCCGTCCACCCATCCATAACAATGCTGCATCCAGAATCCTCCCAACATGCCCTCATCGTCTCCATCAATGAACTGATCTTGGTATAGTTGTTATCCAAGATCGTTGTCCTCAATTTGTGCTCACCTGGTGGCACATATGATGGTCCTCCCTTCGCCACCATCGACATCATCTCCTTATAATAAGGAGATCCAGCTACATGAAATGGGATTCCATTGGCAAAAAAGAACTTGCCAATGGAATCATCTATCTGATCCTTCTGGTGCACATTAAATAAATCAGCTATGGGGTTAGGCTGATTTTGCATCTTGCGTTTCCCCTTGCCCTGTTGCGATTCAGGCATAACACTATAGGTGGATGAAGGTCCTGAGGCTGCCCCTGACAATGTTCTTGCTCTAATATGTGGCTGCCTCTGCATATGCTGCTCCTGAATCTGCTGTATAGTCTGAATATTTTGCCTAGCAGACAAGGTAGTAGGCATAGGAATTGTCACGTCATCTAGAACACCCCAAAGCTTGTTGAACTCAATTCTGTATTTCATATTTTTAGCTTCCTTCAAAAAAGCACATGCTCCTACACCTTTTCCTGGCCAAAAGAGGAAGTGAGCATTAACTCTGGTGATGCTCCCAAACCAATCATCACCACAAATGTTGCATTTCCATTTTCTCGTACCACCACATGATGTTGGGGCTGTTATTCTTGTTGCAAACTGTTTGAGAGGAGATTTGGGATCATAAGGACCCCTAGCCCACTCTGCCAAAAGCTGAGAGGGGCAATCTGTAGCAACTGCTGCACTAGCTATGGAACTAGTTTGTCTTTCTTGATTTGACCCATGTTCACCCCCCTCATTGTGCTCATCCTCATGCTCGGGTTCATATTCTGAATGGCTTGCATCATGAGAATGAGTTTCCAATTCCATCTCATCCTCACTCATTTCATGACTGTGGGAGCTCATTTTGACACTGCATTTCACAAAATGAAAAAAAAAATCAATAAACACATAGTTTCAGCCTATGCCCTACTTTAAAATTAAAAAAATAAAACTCTATATTTTAAATTTTAAATTTCAAAACAAAATCTTAACTAATTTAGAAAATGTTTAAATGAAACAACAAGAATTAGAAATGAAACAAGAAAATGAAACAACAAGAACTAAGAACTTATAATTTAGAAATGAAAATGAGAAAATTCAAAAAACTAAAACAATGAACATTGAAAATCAGAAAATAAAAGAAAAAATCAGTTCAAAACCTTACCTTTTGCTTGAAAAATCTCTTCAACAAGCTGAAGAATCTTCCTCCTCTTCTTCTTGCTCCTTGACACTCCTATTCCACTTGCAATCACTCCTTTCACTCCTCCAATCACTGTTTCCTCAGCTCTTCAGTCTTCTTCTTCTTGCTGTAGCAGACAAGTAGAAATGCAAATGTGGATAAAAATGAAGTTAGAAGGGGCTTTTGATAGCATAGAAGAGTTTAGATGGGGCCCACATGCCCTTAGGGTTCGAATAGAACAAAAAAACTAATAAAAAAATGTGTTTTTTTCATTTAAAAAACGTCCCAATGGACTGTCCCAGGCGTCTCCCTCAGCGTCTCGGAGACGCCGGTGCGTTTCGGCGTCTCCAGCGGCGGGGGAGCAATCTGGTGGCGCCTCCGGAGACGGGGAGACACCGTCCCCACGTCTCCGGGACGTCCCCGTCTCGGAGACGCTAGGGCCCGGGGGGGGGGACGCGTCCCCGGGGTTCACTGAATATATACCTTTACAGTTCTTTGATTTGAGTGTTAAAAGTTGCTTTGTCACCATTGTCATTAATGACTCTTTCCTTTATATTATCTGAAGCAAACTGCAGAAAGTGGAGATATTCTTCTCTTGTCTTTGCTCCAAGGTCAATCTTGGTGACTATAAAATCTGTGGCTTCAATGCTTTGCTAGTCTCTTCCCTCAGGTGGAATAGCAGTCTCTCCTACAATGTGGCCATGTGCATCCTTCTATAACCTAGTCCATTTCTTAGGATTTTTCACTGTGGGTTCTTGTAGAAGGGAAAGCACACGCTTAGATTCAGTGGTGTAGAAGCAATGATCTTCCTCTTCTTGCCTACTACAGTGTGGACCCACCCTAAAGTTGCACCAGCAAGTGTTTGTTGCAATCCTTATGTTTCTTGTAGCTGGCCTATAGGTATCTATGATGGAATGGACGATGATGGTGGAGGAGGTATAGGACAGGAGTGTAAAGGTGATGAAGGAACTAAGGGTGATGCAGAAGATGATCAAGTAGAATTTGGACTTTGAAATTTGTGAGGGACGACTAATTTGTCTAGAAGGGGATGAAGCAAAGGGATGAGAAGAAGATGAAGAGCTAGGATGGCTGTAAGGAGGTGCAGGAACTGGAACAGGAACAAGAATTGTTTGAGGAAAATTTTGAGAGAATTCTAGATGAGTTGTTGAGCGGGAGGACATTTTGCCTTCTTCCTTGTGAAGATCTTCAAAGGTTTCATCTTTGGTGGAATGCCTCCTCCACAGGTCAGCTCAATCTTCTTCATCTCCTCTGCTGCCTACAGTTGCAAATATTCCCTGTGGAGCCTAAACTTGAGATGTTGTGATAGTTTCATTACACCTTTTGTTGAGTTTGGGGCTCGTTTAGGTCTCTTTCCTTTACCTTGTGCTTTTCTTGTTGCAAATCTCCTTTTCTTTGCATCTTCTCCTTGAACAATTTTTATATTGACATAGTTGTTACAGTGTTACTCCTGTCAATCAACCTCCTGGTTCCACCCAACAGTGAAGGATTCTCCTTGACTGACCAATCACTGATGATAAATACCTTTATGCAATTTTGTTTTTCTTCAAAAGTTGGTGATTCCATCTCATCATCAAACTCGGGAATGTCAAAAGAGGCACAACATAGATGTCAAAATCAGCAATCTGTTCTAAGCATCATGCAACAATTCGTTACTTCTTAGTTCCAAATCATCTTTGCAGTTGGCCCTGTGGTCTTCAACATGAGGTACATGTGCATACCTACAGCCAAGTCTCTCAAACATGATGCCCTTGTTATCAAAATTCCTCTTTTTACATGATGCCCTTGTTATCAAATTTCCTCTTATTATCAAAATATTTTAGTTGAGCATAGCTTAATCTCCATCTATGCACCTGGCATCAGTAGCTACAAGGCATTTATATATTCCCACTTTAACTGGGAATTTGGCCCCTACCTTGTGTTTACTCCTCAAGAGATCTTGCACCTGTCTCAATTGTCTGCAATAGTCCAACAGCACTATCTGACGACTGGGGCACTTCGGCAAACATATATGGACATGAATTAAAGCCTCAAATTGTAATATAAGTGATTGTAAGAAACTGAATGAACTAATCTGCCCATTCTGAAATGATTTGTCTTCCTCTAAAACCCTCACCTGAAGTTGCCCTTCTAGTCTCTTCTAATGTCCATACTGAATACATTACAAAGTGTTGTTCACACTCCTACAGTGCTTTAAGAGATTCCTTGTATTTCAATTGAGGATAATTCTTTTCAATCTAATGGGTCTGTTGGATTCCTACTTTTGTCAATCCTGCAAATAATAACGTTCTGATCATGCTATAGACAAGATATGAAACTGTATGGACCTTACACAATTTTAAAGCTCACAAATTTGTTTGTAAATGCAGTCCCTTATCAACAGGATCCAATTCAAAAATTTATTGCCTTCCAACAGTATTCATTACATACAACATATTTGGCTTGAATGTCCTGGCTGCTTCTTCTCTTTTCACCCAACTGAGAAGAGCTATCATGATGGCCAGGTCTTCCTTGAATTTGTTCATGTGCCCAATTCTGGTAAGAAGCCTCTTGGTGGTCCTCTTCTCCTTGAACCAGTTTTTGTCAATTTGTTTTTGGCATTAATATTTGTTATCCCACACACCTTCACACTGTGCCAAATTGATTACCTATACTTCTTCATATGGCCACATGCCAAAGGTTTGTTCAAGGAAATCTAGGCTAAATTTACCAATATTTCATTCCCATCCATCTTGATTTCTCATTTGTGCAACACACACAGGTGATTATGAGCTCTTGGCTTTGTACTATAGTTGAGAAGGCACTAGCTTGAACTCAGCCACTCACTATCTCAAATTCTTGTGGCAATTTTGCTTCCTTTTTCACTTTTTCATCTAAATGTAAATCTTAAACATTTCCAAGTCCCAACTCCGTGTCCTTGATTTAGGTAAAATCAAATAAAATGTTTGAAGGAGCTCCGCGAACTGAAAACTATACTCTATTGTGTGTCATATATTTGACAGAGAAAACCCCAGATTTAAGAGTGTCTCTCAAACCCTAGACGGACCCCTGTTTGCAGAAAAATGATGAAAGCCAGCACCAAAACAGAAACTTTTTGTCACCTTGCTTACAAAAACCCTAGCCATGAATATTCCTTCCAAGCACCAAACCCAAGTTTTTCAAATCTGTCAAGCATCAAACCCTAGCTCTGATTTTTTAAGCTTTCACACACTAATTGGTGTGATTTTATACAAACCATGTACTTCAGCTCACTTTGGTAGTTAGGCTATGCTAAGTTAGCCATATTAGTTATTTTACTATTTTGGGTAATTGGAAAATTATAAAAAAGTTAAGGGGTGCAAGCCAACTAATCGGCATCAGCATTTATTCTAGCCAATCACATTCAAGTGTGAGGTAATATGGCCAATAGGGTTAGTTCTAGGGCTAGACTAGATTTCTATATATAAGAGCTACCTCCTTTCATAATTTAATGAGGAAAAATGAGAGTGTTATTAGAGCTTATCTACTCTAGATAAGAGGGAGTGTTGAATAATGAAGATGTGTTATGGAGAATGTCATGTGACTTGACAATTTTGAGAAAACATACCATCTCTTAGATATCACGTGTTAAGGTGATATCTCCACTTATTTGATTTGAAATATCTTCCCTAGCTAAGAGGGAGTGTTAATGGATGATAGCTTCGGTCAGATATAAGTAACATATGCTGAAAGCATCTTCGCTATTTATATGTGATCAAGGATTATCCTCATTACACATATTAATGGAAATCGAATTTATGAGCATATATAAATTCGTATTAATAAAAGATATTGTTATCTGCAGTGAATAAAATCGGAACTCATATTATATATGTTCGATCCTTAACATGGTATCAGAGCAAGGTTAAGAAAAGCCGTTTCCTTTCTTAAGAGAAGCCAAAAGGAAATATGAAGAAAGAGACATGTGATATAGGAAATGGAAGTTAGAAGAAGAATCTCCCATTGCATAGAAGATTACAACATGGTTCGTGAATGAAGTCGTGATTATTGAGGCACATGTATTTCTTGGAATTGCAGGAGTGAATTATAAGATGCTTAATTGCTTTTACGAATATAGTCCTCTGGAGCAACACTATGGCAGTAATCACAAAAGCCAATTTTTCAAGATAAGCTGAATGTCGATCTTGCTTTTGGAGTTTTTTTTTTTTAAGAGCCGTTATAGTTTGGAAGAGACGGGAATATTATTGAAGTCGTGGGAATTAAGTTGGTTCCTGAAGCGACACTCTAGAATTTGAAGTTTTTTCTTAGGAAGTCGATTAATATACTTTTGAGGCGTCAATCTGAGAATCGCAACTTTGTTATGTCAAGCCATCGTCGATAAGAGAACCGTGGATGTTGTAGCAAGTATATCAGCAATCGATGCATGTGGGGATGATTAAAGGTTTGCATGAATAGAAAAGAATAGATAAAGAGTCATCCGTTCCATTATTTGAAAGGTTAAGAGAGCTATCAGGAGCAGCTTGAATGGTTACATGCCGCACCAGCTATAGGAGTTGTCATTCAGAGAAGCTGATACCTTCATAAAAGGCTGCCGTCTGAGAAGAAAGGGGGTCGAGGGAAATAAAGAAGCTTTGCAAATAAAGGTAAACTGACGTGGATTTTGGAGAACCAACGGTGCAGGGCAAGTTGTGTCTTTTCCTGAAGCACACCATTTGCAAATTAAATTAGGTATCGTGGCATATCCAGGAAACAATTAAATCATTCTTTGAATCATGCTCTGAATAAAGGAAGTCATGACACCTTAAAGCCGTGGCTGGTGATTCACAAAATGTCAAAGATTTATATCTAAAATTGTCAAAACCTAAGGAAGATTCTGTGGCATGAAAGGAGGAGTCAGCGGTTTGCAGTGGTGATGCGATCTGTATCATTGTTGTGTATTGTCATCTATTTGTGTGTCGGTTGGAACATAGATGTGTCAGCCGTTGAGTTTTTTGGATGGCAAGGTTCAACATTAGTTTAATTTTCCGAGCATGATAGTTTCAGCATCGTCATTGAGTTCAAGATCTGATTGAGTATCCAAACCTTAATCATCATGTCGCTATGGATTCAAGAATTATTGTATAAGCATTCATGAAGACCTGAATCTGAAAGGCATCACTGTTAGGGCAATTGCAATAAAGTGATAAAAGTTGTAGTGATCTCTGAGATGAGATCTCTTGGTGTTATCTTTCATTCATCATGTCTTGCCAGTATGTGAGTTGTGTTTTGGTTCATAATCTGGTGAGTTACAGCAGGAATCAAAGTGCATCACAAATTTGAACGGTCAAAGACCATGTTCAAATTTAACCTTACCAGGGGCCTGTGTTCAAATTGTGAAGGGTGCGGACTGATCTGAGCGCAAACGCAACATTCCACACTGTGTTCTGTATTTGCATCCATCGGAATACTTAAAAGAGATGAGTATTCTTTGTTGAAATTTCTGTTATATCATTTATTTGGATCTTGTGTGATTAGTAAAAGAGATTTTTTTTTTTTTTCTCTTGATTTGTGTTCACTAATTTAAGATCCTTGACGCTTTCAAACTATTCATTGCGAGTTATTGCTATAACCTGAGATAGTAAACTTTGCATGAGATTTCTTTGGATAGTTTTGAACTCTTAGTAATCTCTCCTTAATGCTTACAGGACGGATCAAAGGCATAAGAGATTGCTTTCAAGAAAAGCTTGATGCATCTTGTAGGTTGAAAAATGGAGACACTACTTGCAACCTTGAGATTGTGTGAATGGCTGAAGACATCTCTTCGAAGAGGAAGCATTAACCTTCAGAGGGAGTTCTATGATTCAAAATTGCAAGGACAAATGCTAAATTCTTGAAGTACCTCTTCAGCAATTGAGATCAGAATTGCTCATGTTTGTCAACCTGGATTTAACATTGGTAGCTCCGCAAACCTATTTATAATAGAGTGATTTGGAATGAGGTTGAAGAGATCAGCCTGAATCTCTACAAAGGTGTGAGTTGGAAACCATTTCTAGACGAGAAGGTCAGAAGGCTGATGCAAGTACTTAGAGCTTCAGAGGGAGTCACATCTTCACTTGTTGTAATGCATAATTCTCTGAGATAGAGAGATATGAGGTAAAAACCCTTGTTCATCTCTGAGACTGAGATGAGGCGTCATGTTGAGAGACTCCATGACGACAGGTCCCAGGATCTAACTTCAGAAGAGCCCCAAGCACTCGCAGTGTGGCTTAAAAGGGGGGTGTTGGATATAAGCCACACCCGGACTGATGATGGGTTGGCCACAAGGGGCCAATAGCTCAGTTGATAGAGCACTCCAGCATCAAATGGAAGGTCCTAGTGAATGCTCTAAACCAGTTCAGGTGTGAGCCAAAGGAAATTCACCTTATGGCTGTAAAACACAAATTGAGATATCTTCACGACACCATTGGATATGGTCTTCTTTACAGAAAAGACCAACTAGATCAACCTGGAAACCTTGGTTCAGTTTGGGCTATGATCTCTTGGATCTGCAGAAAACAGTTTTTTGTAGCACAAAGCTCGACAAAAACTGACTACAATGCAAACTCTATGGGAGCAAGAGAAGCAGTTTTGACTTCGAAAATTGCTTGTGGGACTCCTTGATCTAAGCACATTGAGATCCCCTATCTTTATGTAAGAGATATGGTGGAAAGAAAAGTGATCTAGTTGGAGTATATTAGTTCAAATGTTTAAACAGCGGACATACTCAACAACTTCTCTCCAGAGTTAAGGTTGAACTCTTCGGGAAGAAAACTTGGCATGTAATTTGATATTATGTTTGAAATTCAAACTTGTTTATAAGTTGTACTAATATATAAAGATGTTTAATGTGTAAACTCTTTTGTCATGTGTGTGACTCCATGACCTTATGGGCCTACTACCCTGTGTACATTATTGAAAGGTGACGATCTTTCTAATAATGAACGCTTGTATTTGACATTGTAAAGTCATGACTCTACAATGATAAACTGATATCATGTGATTTGATATTTGTGGACATGTCATGATAGTATCTCTTGGACACTTTGATGGATATCATGGGACTTGATGTCATCTGAAGATCATTGTGATCCTTAAAGAGATAATCATGGTGGATATTTATATATCCGTGGATATGCCATGAATTATGGTAGACATCATGTGACTTGATGTCAGTGCACATACCATAATGAAGATGTGTTATGAAGAATGTCATGTGACTTAACACTTTCAGAAGCATACCATATCTTTTGATATCACGAGTTAGGTGATATTACTTTTACTTGGTGGAAGTTTATCCTCCCTAGCTAAGAGGGAGTGTTGAATAAAGAAGATGTGTTATGGAGAATGTCATGTGACTTGACAATTTTGAGAAAACATACCATCTCTTAGATATCACGTGTTAAGGTGATATCTCCACTTATTTGATTTGAAATATCTTCCCTAGCTAAGAGGGAGTGTTAATGGATGATAGCTTCGGTCAGATATAAGTAACGTATGCTGAAAGCATCTTCGCTATTTATATGTGATCAAGGATTATCCTCATTACACATATTAATGGAAATCGAATTTATGAGCATAAAAGATATTGTTATCTGCAATGAATAAAATCGGAACTCATATTATATATGTCCGCCATATGTGTGAGGACTTATGTGTTAAGTGTTGTTAAAGCCGAGTGATAGTCGGCTATCTAAGAAGACCCGCGCGCCCAAAGGGACACGTCCTCTCAAAGGACGCATCCCTTAGAGGCAAGTCTCTAAGGTATTAAACTTGGTTCCCACATTGATATGCAGACATCGAAATGTATTAATGTTCTGCAATCAGCACATTCGACATCAAGAGAAGAAATCTGGAAAATATCTTTGACAAAGATAATCAGACCTGTTTCATATGTTCAATCCTTAACAAAGAGGAAAAGTGAGGAATGTGCGGAAATACATTTTACCAATTTATGCCCTTTTGAGAAAGTTACTAAGAAGCTTACTCATGTATAATAACTATGTTGTTTTCTCTTCATTTGAATACAATTTTATGGCATATTGGTTTGTGTTTATAGAGATTTGTTGCACAGATATAATCTTGAATCCTATTCTAAGCACATGGTGTGTTGTGAGATGGCATGAGAGTCACTGTCCTCTTCCATCCTTTCAACATGGCAATAGAGCTGAATATGTGCAATAATCATCTTATTGTGAAAATACAAAACTTAAAGTGGAGGAATTAGTGCTTGAGTTGCCATATTGATTTCCCCATCTCTCTCTGTTTTTCCACAAAGGTCAGTTTTCCCTTATTTTATCTTCTTTTAATCTCTAGAAAAATCCTTGTAATATTAAAAGTTGATTGTGTATGTTAAAAATCAGTTCAGGGCATGTTATTTCTAGGGTTTATGAAGAAAAAGATAAAAATTTGTAAACCTTTCGACAAAGATTCAGTTCTATAATTTTAGGGTCTACCTGGAAAAATAAAAATAAAAAAATAATATTTTGGCAATATCTGGCAAAATCTTCAATTTCTTGGAGTTCTACAAATTTGCTCCTTTATTATCCCAGAAAAATAGTTTTTCCATTTTTTCAAGAAAAGAAAATTAAAAAAGATTATAATCGCACCTTGAACTGCATCAGCCAACCAAGAAAAGATTGTTCTCAGTCTTTGAAAAGGACATGCATAGCACTATGCATCCTGCAACCCCTGCCAAGACTAAGCCAGTGCTTTTAGCCTTTAGGGAATGGCAGCCATGTTGACCAACCCACCAAGGATTTGGTGAATGCCTCTGCCACCCTTCTTTGGGGTGAAACAGCCTTGCACCGTACAGACCACCTTGAATCTCCATTGCAACATGACTTTGAAAACAAGATAGTGCCTTTGAAAATCCAACCCACCCTTCATAGAACCAGTCTATGCCCCTTTTCTTAGTTTGGCCCTTTTGTGCACATTTCATCGAAAGGTCATTTGCTCCTTCCAAGACCTATATAGAAGCCTTTGTGCCCAAGTCACCAATCTCGCCACCTTGGTCAAAAGACCTCTGCCCTAATCACTAAAAAATGTTTTCTAAAACCCCTAATTTATTGGGCTTTTCTGATTGCACAAATCCCAAGGCACATATTTTGGGAATGTTTTCTTGCATGTCACAGTCAAAGACCACTGGGTGGGCCATGTGACAAGTGGTCATGTCCCAAACAAAACAACTTTTTTTTGTCAAATTTTGCTAGGTGCTGGGCAGAGATGTCATAACTTTTGACTTGAGTCTCCTCTTTTGGTGTTGTTTTTTTTAATGTGCATATTTTTCTGAAGAGGAACCTAAATTTGTTATCAAATTCCATGATATTGTACTTAAAAAAGAACTTTTTTGTTCCCCATTTTCAAAAAATATTGTAGCACATGCAAAAAAATTGTAACTGCGTCATTATAGGTAGATTTGCAGGGGTTGCATCTGATGTAATCACACTATTCTATAAAGTTCCAACTTTTAGGAGCTTGAATATTTCAAAGACCATATTGAGGATCTATATCTTTGTATGTGCAACACCAGGTACACCTTGTTATCTATTTTATTGTGCATAGATACTTGTGGATGAAATGGCAGTCTTTTCCTACAATTGTAATGGATGGAACTAATTATCGCTCATGGTGAAAGTATATGGAAGCATTTTTTCACCGACAACGCCCCCTTCCCTATCTTCTAGGAAAAGTTCAACCACCAACCAATTCAGACAAGCACACTGAGTGGCTCAATAATTGAGAAAATTTATCACCATTTCTTGTCACTTACCACAGACTTTCAATGTCCAACTGAAGACACCTTGTCATTTCCTAATGTTTCCATGGATTGACACATTTCTATTAATGGAACTAATTATACCAATGAATGTTAGTGTTTCTTAGATCAGATTATACAACTGGAAGTACTTAATATAATGCAACACATAAGACAATAAACACAGCAAGATACCCTGGGAAAACCCTCCTCTTGAGGGAGAAAAACCCAGCAAATAATCCTCTTATATAAAGTAGAACAAGAGCAGAAATCTGCTTACAACTCAGGCCCAACAGTGGCCAATATTATTACTAGGAACAATCGCACCTCTCCTAGATGCAGAGATACAAATGAATCTGTTTCTCCTTGACTTCGGCCTGCTGCTACAATATGATACACAGCTGCAACTGTACGATCTGCTACTCCACAATGAACTACTGCTGCATAATGAAGCTTCGCTACTACTGCTGAAGATGAATCACTGCTCAAGTATGAACTTCTTCTAAGAATGCGAATATGCTTGAATTAGGTCTGCTGCTATGAAATGCTGCTCTGCTGCTGAGTTGCGAATTATATTGATTGAACTTGAATGAATAACAATGACAAGAAGACCTTGTATATATACACAAGAGGTGCCTCTTCAAGTTAGGTCGGTCCTCTATGAAGAAACATAATATATATATTAATTACAATGTGGTCGGCCCAAGACATGCGAACCTTATAGGGTCGGCCCCTTTTAAGTAACCAATGATAATCTTAAATGCATATAAATTAAATAGCCGATTAGGATAACATTTAATTTATGTTTTCTTCTTGGAATTCGTGCAAAGCAAGTGCAGCCCTAAGCTGCTATAACATCAACAATGAAGACGTAGAGCTTGAGGACTTGCATGCAACTTATTAATTTGCCATCTTGTGATGCACCTTTTGACACTTCTTTGCAAGATCTTTTCCTCATAAGAGAGCCACATTTTTGGTATTCTTGTTTGTGCAATCCTGGTCACCTTTTTTTTGAATCTCAAACTAATGATCATCCTCATCGTGTAGAGGACAATACTTTGTTGTTTGCTGAGAACCCCCACATGGATGTTCTTAGAAATTCTTCATCACCTTCTAAGATTCCTCACTTTCCAACATCGGTTGCTTCTTTGTAAAATCTCGAGTTGATGATTCTCCTCACTTCTTGTAGGACCTTAAACTATTTGATGAGAGTTCCCCAAGGATGTTTATTAGTGTTCCATGGGGATGCCTTCCCCCCACCCCCTCCCCAAAAAAAGCCCCAAGTTTCCTAGACAAGGATGTCCCCAAGACACAAGGACTTGGAGGGGACATACCCCCATGGTCTTATCATTGCAGCTCAAGACCTAGGGACATTTCAACGACATTGCCCTCAACGAGGGGATGTCTCTAGGACATCCTCAACCCAAGAGTCTCCCAATTGTCCCCGAGACTTCAAGGTGTCACCCATGATAGAAAAAAAAATCCAATATGTTTTAACTAGTGTTCCATAGAGTTTCGGGGACGGGGACGGGGGACACGTTTCCGAGATGGGAGATGGGGGGCCTAAGTTTGGGGACGGCGAGGGGACGGTAGCGGGGGGGGCAGTGGGGGAGTCGACGTTGAAATACATATAGTACTTGAAAAATTAGTTATAAAAAGATGTATAACAATATAATTATATAATTGTAGAAGCCTAAGGAATAAGTAAAGTTAACACATAAAAACAAAACTTAAAAGTTTAAACACAATAACACATTGCAATGATATATCATTTCATTAAACTAGTGAACCACTAAACATTGAAAATCAAAATGAAAATATAGACATTGAAAAATGCAACAAGAACTAGATGTTTCATAATTTGAGTTTAATAATCATGATTCATGAATCATAATTACAATCAAGTATCACTGTATTATCAATGTTCAAACTTCAAACTTCAAAAACAAAGTACAAAATAGTAAATGGCTCCAGGCTAATGGCCTGATGCTTCTAGAAGTCTCCCAGAAGTTTCCCTGGAGTCTCCCAGAAGTTTCCTTGGAGTTTCCTTGGGTGGAGGGGACGTCTGGAAGTCTCCCAAAAGTTTCCCTGGAGTCTCCCATGCAGAAACATCTCCCTCCAAGAGGAGACTTCGGGGGGACGGCGGAGAAACGTGGAGACGGCGGAGGGACGTTTCCTAGGCATCTCCCCATCTCAAAAACGGGTGGTTTTTCTAGGGGGACGCGTCCCCATGGAACACTATTTTTTAACAATCAAAAGTGTTTTTGATATATGTAACACAAACCCTAACCCTAATGGTCTATGGGCCCAACCCAAATCCTTAGCACTCACGAAAAACTTATACATTAGCATTTAAGTCTCCTTCCAAATCACTCACAAATTTCAAAAATAGTAAGTACTTGGTGTTGCAAAAGAAAAGTGATAAAATTGTGAGGTGGCATTTGCCATGAAGGTTTGTGTGGTTTTGAAGGCCTTAATTTGGCACCAAACCTTTGCAAGGGCCACTACCCTTGTTTAGTAGTTTACTTAGTATGCCAAAATTTCATTCATAATTCTTATACTTATTCCTTATACATCTTTTTGTAACTATTTTTTCAAGTGTTATATGTATTTGCGTCGCCTCCCCCCATTGTCCCCAAACTTAAGCCTTTGGTCCTCCCCCCATTCCTAAAACCCATCCCCCCATCAGGAAACTTCATCCAACATAGGTGTTTTCCGAACTCCTCCATCAATTGCTTCACTTTGTGATCCACCTTGTCTTGTAGATCCTCTTTTGGATACATCAAGGGTACTTATCATTGACTCTTCCATTATGGTGGATATCAGTGTTCCATGGGGTTTCGGGGACGAGGACGGGGGGACAGCAGGGGATGCGAGGATGGGGGGTCTAAATCTGGAGGCAGCAAGGGGACAGGAATGGGGGGGCAGCAAGGTGCTGAAATACATATAATACTTGAAAAAATAGTTATAAAAAGATGTATAAGTATAAGAATTATACATCTTGGAGACAACTAGGAGTCCCCTAGACGTCTTGAGGACACCCCAGCATCCTCGAAGTCCTAGCAACGTCTTGGAGACAACAACATTGGTGGTGGGATGGTGGCAAGACATCCCCCCCAAGTCCCCAAGTCTCTGAGACATCCCCGTCCAGGAAACGAGGGGTTTTTTTTTTTTGGGGGGGGGATGCATCCCCATGGAACACTGGTGGATATACCCCTTTGGATGATCCATCTCAATTTATGGTTCTTCTTTGATAGCAACTCTTCCATGGTATAATTTCAAGATCTCTTTGCCACCACATTCAAAGAACACTAAGCTAGTGCTAAATGCTTTCTTTTTAATTCCTTTATATCCTTTTTTGTAATGGATAGACCTTCTTCTTGCCCATCTTTGCATATCTCCCTAAGAAAAATCATGTTGTTTGGTGCAAGTGGACCTTCATTAGCATCCAATTCTTGAACACCTTCATCAGCTTGGAGATGTTTGATGCATCTCATCTATCAAACCTCTAGAGATGCAACAAACACTTGTTTATTGGCATCTACCAAAGAGAAGGAAAAAAATAAGGGGAAATTTCATTGTTCTCATCATGATAAAGATGGGCATTCAAATAAAAGGTGTTGGATGTTGCATCACAAGTTGGCACCTTTGTACGAGTAGAATGATAAAAACACCACCTATGTGAACAAGGCCAAGGAGATTGATTGCAGCTGAGGTGGATAAGAGACTATCTTGTGCCACAATGCATAAGGGAGCATGTTTAGAGGGTGAAGATTCCCAAAATGAGGAAGAATTCCACATCAAATGCAAGTAAAAGGAAAATGGATGCATTGCTTGATACGTTTTCATAGGCAAACATTATTTGACAAAAGTTGGATGGAGAGCTTGGGCTGCAAACCATGGATCGTCCTCAACCATATTCACTCGGATAGCTAGAACAAGGAGAAGACACAGCAGTTAAGAAGCAATGTAAGTTGACATTTTGGATAAATCTTGAGTTTTAAGGATAAAATTCTTGTAGATGCGATCTCACTAGATGTGTGTGGTGTCATTTTTGATAGACCTTGCCTATATGCATGTGAGCAATCAACTTTAAGAGGAAAAATCAGCATAGGGCTGTTTGAGTGGAGAAGACTACACCTTAAATTCATATGTGGGAAAGTCAAAGATATCCAAGGTTAGTGTTTCTCAAGCCAAGAGACTTATTAATGCAAGTGGGAAAGTTTGCTCTCTTGTTACTATGTGGAAAAGAAGAGCATGAAGGAGCCAAGATAAGGAAATTGCCTGCACTGCATGCTCATCAAGAACAGCAAGAAATAGGTAAGTTGGTTGATCAATTTTTTCGGTTGTTTTTGGAGCCTAAAATGCTGCCCCCTAAGTGTCATAGAGCATGAAATTTGGTTGTTGCTTGATTGTCCTTTACCAAACAGAGCACAATATCATCAATGTTGTAGAGGCTAATGTGGTCAAGATGCAGTTTAGGGCATTGATTGAAAAAAGTGTGGTAAGGCCTACCAAATTACCTTTTGGTTCTCCAATTGCTGTAGTACCAAAGAAAGATGGGTCTTGACAAATGTGGGTTGATAACAGGGCATTATAGAAGATTACCATCAAAATCAAGTATCCGCTACAACCTGCTCATGGCATACTTGATCAACTTCAACATGCTAAGTATTTTACCAAGTTGGACTTGAAATTAGAGCATCACCAAGCTGGTATAAAGGAAGAGAATGTGTGGAAAACAGCATTTAATACCAAGCAAGATCTCTATTAGTGACTTGCTCAACCATTTGGTTAGTGCAACATCCAACAACTTTCATGCAATTGATGACTGATGTATTGTGACCGCTTACAGATTCGTGTGTTATTGTCTATTTGACTGATATCTTAGTTTTCAGTATGACTTATGAAGAACATGTTTTCCATCTCAAAAAAGTGCTTAAGTTTTGAAGGAGTACACACTATTTAAATAAGAGTGAATTTGCAAAGACATCACTTGTCTCCCTTGAACATGTAGTGAGGAATCGTGAGATACAGATTGATCTAGCAAAAATTAAGGCTATATTGAATTAGCCAAAACCCACATCTACTTCAAAGACTAGAGTTTTGTAGGGGCAGTCCAATACCTTGAGCAATTTGATGTCTCTCATATGTTGCTGGTCCTTTGCATGCCATCACAGAGGCTGGAAAAGTTTTCATTGGGTTCAAGACAGAAGCATGCATTTGGTTAGCTTACACACAAAATAAGTCATGCACCCATGCTTGCTTTGCCGAATCTCCAGCAGCCTCTTGAAGTTGAGACCTATGCTAATGATTATGCTATAGGTGCTGTTTTGTTGCAAGGAGAAAGAACATTTTGTTATCATTTCAAATTGTTCAAAGGGGCTGTCCTAAATTGTAGTGCATATGACAAGATGTATGATTTGGCGTCCATAGTGAAGAGTGGAAGCACTATTGCATGGGCAAGGAAATGGTGCCGCACACAGATCATCAATCATTATAATATTTGCAAGCACAAATGAAACTCAAATAACCTTGTCACTGCAAGTGGATGGGATTCATGCAACAGTTTCATTTGTTTGATAAGTATAAGAGGGGTGTGACTAATAAGGTCGCTACAATGCTTTCAAGAACGCCTCTTCTCTAAACAGTAGGTACCATTGCTTTGTTGGAGCCATTAGCATATGAGGTATATGTTGAAGATTATACTCATTGTGAAGATTTCTGAGGGGTAAAGTGGCTGATTTTGAGCCATACCCAGATTACTACCTCAAGGATGGACTCGTTTGCAAAGAAAATAAGTTATTTGCACCAAAGGAGAGAAGGTAGTTGCTCATACATGCATATCTCAAGAGTTGCAGAGCATTTTAAAGTATCTAAGACAGTTGCCAACCTTCAGTGATACATGTATTGAACCTACATACTGGTGGATGTCTCTAAATTAATCAGGGCTTGCAAGTTATGTAGCATAGGCTAGCAAAGCAACCGAAAACTTTTGCTGTACCAACCACTAAAAATGCCTACAAGACCATGGCAGAGCATATCCATGGATTTTGTGAGTGATCTTCCAATGTCTAAGCATGGGCATTACTATCTTTTTGTAGTGGTAGACAGGTTTAGCAAGATGTGTGTGTTGATTGCATGGAAGACCTTAACAAGGAATGATGCAGCAGGATTGTTCGTTAAGAATGTTTAGGTTCATTTTGGACTTCTAGAGAGCATCATATCAGATCGAACTGTTCATTTCTTGGATAAATATCAGTGTATGTTGTGGAAAAAGATGGGTACTCATTTGAAACGTTCCCCAAATTACATCCTCAAATGGATTGTCAAGCAGAAGTTGTGAGCAGAACTTTGGCACAGCTTCTACAAGGGTTTAATCAGAAATTTACCAATGGTTTGGATGAGAACATGGCCTACATACAGCATTCATATAACAAGGCAGTCCACTCATTTACAAAGTTGTCATCTGTTGTGGTGTGTTTTAGATATTTACCACTTAGCACTTTCTATGTTGTGTTGGGACAATCAAAGGAAGGGATACAAAACAAGGATATGGAGATTCATAAAGCAAAGAAGTTCAAAGACAATACACCTCCATGTGCAAGAAAGAATTGAGGAATCACCAGCCAAATACAAGCACTGTCACAATCACCGTAGAGTGAAGCACAAGTTCCAAGTTGGTGACAGAGTTTAGGTTTATGTGGGCTAGGAGAGACTCCAAGTACCAACCAAGAAGCTGAAGAAACCTATGTTATCCCAAGTTTCCAGGATGGGGATGACAAGGGACGGCGGGAGGCGTCCCCAAGTCCGCGATTTTTCAAGCCAATTTTAGGGACGGCTAGCGGACAGCTATATAAAATATAGGGAAAATTTTAAATATTCATATGAAAACATGGATAAAGCAAGCATATATAGATTATATAACTTTAACATATAACATTTGTGTTCAGAATTCATTGTCAATACTCAATCTGCATTCAGAATTAAATATTCATTGTCAGTTTTCCTTCTATAACACTATACTGAAATATTTAAACCCTCAAATTAGATGCTACTGCTAGCCAATAAAAATTCAATACCTTTCTAGTAGCAGCAACATGAGTCCTAAACTCCCATGAATATGCATTCAGAATTAAATATTTAAAGTGAAGTGAGTTTTTTTTTTTTTAAAAGGTTGCCTGGTGCCGGATTCCCCTGCCATCCCCAAGTTTTCAGGATGGGGACAGGGACGGGGACGGGGGATTTTAGGCTGGGGACGCATCTCCGGGTAACATACTGAAACCCATCAGTCATGGTCCTTTTCAGATTGTTGAGCAAGTGCGAGTCAATGCTTTCCAGCTGGACCTACCTCCCTATACAAAATGGTGCTGCCTTCAGTGGATGACTTGGCTCCTAGTGGTCAAAAGAAGCTGGAAGGTGCTGTAGTTCTCGAAATGAAGATGGAGAGGCAAGCATGAGACATGGTTGGTGGGGTTGAAAGGTCAATTGCCAAGGCAAGTAAAATGGTATCCCAAGGCCAATGTGGGAAAAAAGTTCCCGTATTTGTCGAGTCCCTGAGCTTTTGAGGGAAAAAATCCTCCTTTAGTGGGACATGTGATCCAAAAATTGGGTCAACAATGCTGGGCCATAGGTTCAAAGTTAACACTATGTCCTAAGCCCTAGGAGAAAGAAGAACTCTATTGGGGTGTGTTTGGTCACTAAGGAGCATGCACTTTTGTGAAAGCCATATTTGTAGTGGTCTACAACACTATAGGATGACTTGGATTAGAGGTGCAGGTGTTTGAATTGAGTGCAACACCAAAAACAACAAGATCACAGGTTTCTACAAGCAGCAAAATTGTTTCGACCATAGTTTGAAAACTCAGACTCGGTGCAAACTCAACACAAACTCAGCAGCCCAAAATAGGACTCGGACTCGAGACTCGGCACGGACTTGACAAAAAGCTCAACTAGGACTTAGCAAAAAAAAATGAAAAAAATCATTTTTTAAAGCTGAGAAAGCAGCCTCCAGCCACAGCAAGAGTCCAAGCCCAGGACTCGAGAGCCCGAGCCAAGGACTCGGGAATCAAAGCCAGAGACTTGGCTCGAGAGTCCGCGCCCAGTCGACTCGGCCAGCTTTCAGACTCCCGAATTTGCAGAGTCCGCGGCGAGTCCAGTAAAGTCTTCCAACTATGGTTTCGACTATGACTTTTTCAAATTCACTTCCTTAATTTGTCTTGACCACAGCAATTATGAAATTGCCTTTGGACTTGAGCAGTGAATTCATCACAGTACAAACAGGGGAGGCCATGTGGAGTCTATATAGACATAATAAAAGATGTATGAAAGGTTGGCCATCTAGAAATTTGTTCATGTTTTGTTCAAATTGACAATTTGAAAGCAGAAATACATGTTTCCATGGTGTAAGAACATATTGCAAGTGTGTTCAAGATTGGTGTACATGTATACATGTTTTCACCCTAGAGGTTTTGTATGCACTTATAAGGACTGGGAGATAGTGGAATGAGGAGTTATATACTTATTCTTGCTGGAGGTTTTCCCTTTTAGGTTTTCACCAAGCTATTTGGTATGTCTCAATCTTTCTTGTATATTTTCTTGCACTTATACTCTCCATTTTTTGCATTCTATATGTTGTTCTTGAGTCACAGTAAAAGATGTATGCAAGGTTGGCCCTCTCGAAAAACATTCATGTTTTGTTCAAATTGACCATTTGTAAGCAGTGATACATGTTTCCATGGTGTAAGAACATATTGTGTGTTCAAGCTCAGTATATATGTGAACATTGCTGATTCTTGCCCTAAAGTTTTTGTATGCACTTGTAACAACTAGGAGATAGTGGAATAAGGAGCTATATGCTTGCTCTTGCTGGAGCTTTTCCCTTTCCGATTTTCACTAAGCAATTTGTTCTTATTAAAGCATAATAAAAGATGCACAAAAGGTTGGCCCCCTGATTTATTTGTAAGCAACAATGCAATGTTCCATAGCGTAAGAAACAGATTGCAAGTGTGTTCAAGCTTGGTGTAAGCATAGACATGGCTCATTTTCGCCCGACAGGTTTTGTATGCACTTGTAAGGACTGGGAGATAGTGGAATGAGGAGATAAATGCTTTGCTCTTGCTGGATTTTTTCCCTTTTTAGGTTTTAACTTTTCACTGAGCTATTTGGTATGTCTCAATGTTTGTTGTATGGTTACTTCTCCTATACTCACTGTTTTTGCATTCTATATGTTGTTATTGATCAAATGAACATGCTAGACTGTAGAAATGACCATGTATGGTGGGAAGCAGTGTGTTTTAAGGTGTGTTGCAGGGTTGACAGGGAAAAGTGTGCATGTTGATGACTGCTAAATGAGTATCTCTAGCAGTTTATAAATCAAAGTTATTTTACTATTTTGAGTAATAAGTAATAATAAAAAGGTAAGCTACAGTGAAAGTTAACCAATCAGAATCAGCATTTATTTTGGCCAATCCCATTCAAGTGTAAGGAAATATAGCTGAAAGGATTATTCCGAGGTAAGACTAGATTTCAACAAATAAGGGCTTCCTCTTTTCCTAATTGATGAATAAAAATAACAGGAAGAGTAAGGAATGTGTGAAAATACATTTTACCAATTTATACCATATCTCCATTTGAGGAGCTTACTAATGTAATCTAATTATGTTGTTTTCTCTTCATTTGAATATAGTTTTATAGCATACTAGTTTGTGTTTATAGCATAATTGCAGGTCTCACCTAATCTCAGTGAATCCCAAGGCAGGCAAAGTGCACTGAGGTTCAGAGATTCAGGTCCCAGGTACCTAGCGAGTCCTGTTGCTGAGACTTGACCAAGTCAGGTGTTTAAAATCAGGAAAAAAACAAGAATAAAAAAATGAAAACACTCGAACCTAAAAGCATGAAAGTCAAGTATGTTTTGAAGGGTTTGGAGGACTCTTGGAGCTTGGTTAAAAGTGATAAAATTATGAAAGGTCTATGTAGTCTCAACGTCTTTAATTTGGGCTTGCTGCCCCTAAACACCCCTCAAACCTGCTAGACACTGTTACGCCCAAATCCCCACTTGAGTTTTAAAAAGCAAAAAAAAAATATCATTTTGGTCCATGCTGAATAGAAAAGAAACATTTTTTATTCTTTCAACATTTTCCCAAGATTTTTTAATTCTTTCAACTTTTTCCCAATTAAATCCAAAGTAATTGAATTGAATTTATACTTTTGGTTTGCCTAGTCAATCACTATCCTAAGTAATGCTCCTAAGGTTGTAGGAGAATTTGCAAACTTATCTGAGATACAAGCATAGGACTCCACATAGAGTTGGCGATGTTCGGTTGAGAAATACAAGCTCATCTCTACGATAGTTCATGACTCCATATTGTAACTTTTGTTTTTGATGCCATGGATATCATAATCAATGAGTTTTGTCCACCTAAGACAATTGAGACTATTTATATATTTAAAAATGATTTTTCCTTCAACTCAAAGATGCTTTTGCACTCATTTGATCGATGTATACTTGTGTATGTGATCAAAGTAGATTCTAATTGATAAGTTTATTATGCCTTTAAAGTTGATCTATTGAAGGGTGTATAGTAAAAGATTTAAATCCTTAAATATCTCTATATCTCATAGTTTTTCAATTTGCCAAGTTTGAGTGTTGAGTCCAAGTTTGAGTCAAAATTCATCTTGTTGAGTTTGAGTCTGAGTCAAAATTCAGCTTGTTGAGTCCGAGTCTGAGTTCGAGTCTTCTAACTATGATTTATAGTGTTTTGTTGCACAAATATAGGCTTGGGTCATTTTCTAGGTAGGTTGCATCCCTGTATTTGTGGCATGGCATGAGAGTCGCTACCCTCTTCTATCCTCACAACACTACTCTAAAAGCCAAACAATGGAGCACCAAAACTTGGAAATGGGACACCAAACCCTGTAAAACTGGATGCCAAACCCTAGACATAAAAATTTGTCAATGGAACTCTTTGTTGGCCTCTAAAAACTATGATGCCCTTCTCTACAAGCATTGGAGCTGGAATATAAGCAATTGTGCCTTTAGCTCTTTCAATCTCTAATAATCAAAACCCTAGAAATAGGAGCCAAACTCTAGAACAACCCCTATATTTGTGTCTTCAAAATAGAGGCATAAAAATCTAGAACAATCCCTAGATTTGTTGGATGCACTTATGCGACAAACCCAGCAATGTCTTCTTTTTTATTCAATTTCATTTACCTATGAAAGTGAACATGATGCTTCAAAACCTTGCTTCATAGTATGGACATGAAACCCTAGTATTTATTACACACAAATATGGCACCCTTCTTCAAGAAATCCACTTTATTTTTATTTTTATGTTGGGTCACTCCTTCTGGGTTTTAACTTTTATGTCATCTTTTCACTTCTTCTGTTTTTTGTAAAAAAATTAAAATGACTACAAGCCCTCAAAAGGACAATTTTGCATCAGGAAACGTCTTTTTTCCTTTGTCATATCATTTACGAACAACATTATTAACAAAAACAACAATAGAACCTCAAAAGCTTGATTTTACACTTAAAATAGCCTCTTCCTCCTTCATGTCATTTCTGCATTTTTTGAATTTTTTGACAAAAATGGCATAAGGCTTAAAAACACAACAAAATCCAGTTATTTCTGGCCTCCATGTCATTTTGCAAATTTGATTTTTTTTAAATAGCTTAATCTTCTGAAATTGCAAAAATGGCTTAACCTTCCAAAAAGAGCAACAAAATTGCTCTTCTTCATCTCCATGTCATTTTTTCATGTTTTCAATTTTTTGCACTTTCAGACCAAAATGCCTTTTTCCTCCTCCATGCCATTTTGGCACTTTTTACAATTTTTGAAAAAAAAAAGACATGACCTTTGTCATTTTTGCACTTTTTCAGCTTTTGGCAAAAAATAAATAGAGGCCCCAAAGCCCAACAAAAATCAGATCTTGCCTCCACATCATTTTTGCCTTTTTCTCACAACAAAAATGACAGTTGAACTAGAAAAGCGTAATTTCTAACGTAGAAAACCGTTTTTGATCCAGAGAAAAAATATTCTAAAAAAGGCCAACATTCAGAGTATAAACATGTGATTTTGTCCGACTTGGGCAATCTCAGAACAACAATTTTTAACATTTACATCCCTAGACTTCGCCAAAACAGATGTCAAATGTGAATATACAGAATGGGTTATGAACAAAAAGGAAAGGGAGAAAACTGGAAGACAAAAACTATGTACAAAATGACACAGATGAAAATTTTGGTAGGGGTGCAACAAAACCATAAACCAATCCTCATTGAGTTAACATGAACAACTGGCATATGCCGCCAGTAAAACAGTGTTCTGATAACTCATCTGTTTGGCATCAAGATATCTCTATATCTAACCATAAAATGTATGCCACCTATGCCCATTAAACATAAATCCAATAAATCATCTCTGCAGAATCAAAATGTTTTGAAAATAATGCATTAAGAATTTTAAAAGCAAAGTTTTTGAAGTTTTTCTAAGTACAATAAAATATGAAAAATACCTTTGCAGCTGCTGTCAATTGACCTAAGGTACAGCGTCGAACAGCACATCCTGAGGCTCCACGAGCAATTTCTTCGTGCAAGCATGGCCAAACACCAGAATTTCTTGAAACTAAAGAATCCTTATCATTTGGAATGGGAAATAGAAATCTATTTAGGGGGATGTACCTGGAGAAAAATGAAACAAACAATGAGCCACTATGACAATTTCAAAGTACTGAACACCTACAGAACACTAGATATTACATAAACATCCAATTTATTCTACAGACTTATTATAAAATTTGAGAGCTATGAATTTAAGAAGTGAAATTTGTAGAAGCAATAAATGACAAAATTTTGAAAAATATACAACACAAATTGTAGACACAAGATGCAAACACTTACTGAATTACAAATAA
The DNA here is from genome assembly GCA_007115665.2 of Sequoiadendron giganteum. Taxonomy (NCBI): domain Eukaryota; kingdom Viridiplantae; phylum Streptophyta; class Pinopsida; order Cupressales; family Cupressaceae; genus Sequoiadendron; species Sequoiadendron giganteum. The sequence goes on along the minus strand of CM021110.1, from coordinate 237,643,487 downwards.
CTTTAACAAAAATGCAAAGGAATATTTAAGAAAATTTTAAACTAAATTACTCCCCAACAACTGAAATCATGAAAACCACTAGAGGATTGTCTTATGAAGTTATGAGAGGTTAGTTATTTATCACATCAAAAGGTAAAATAGGTGACAAGTGAATAAAGGTGCAAGATATCCTACAATCCATACACAAGACATAAATGGCACCATACATGTCCAAGAACAGACAAGATCAGACAGGGAAAAGAAGAGTATAAATAACACATTACCTACAAAAGAATTCAGGGTCCTCCTCTTCTCTTATGTCATTAGGGCGGCAAGCATCAACTATCAGCCGCACCCATTTGCCATCTTTATTGACAATAATAACATTCCATGCATGTGACTCGTAGTCCAAATAGCCCCTTACAAGCTCACAAGGAATTGGAGGATCTGCCCTATCACACAGATACTATTTGTTTTTCACAATAAATAAGTCAGAATGCATTGCAAACTAAAGAAATTAGACAGCTTGAAAGTATAAAGAAAATACTGGGGCTCTAAGCATATTTAACGGATACATAATGCAATGATAGATCAATAAATGTGAACTTATGAGCTACACCAGACTAATACCTTCATAAGGATGGCTCTATGGCGACACACACCATACCGAATCGCTCCTATGGGAACAACATTGGAATTGCACTGTTCTTTAATGGTCGTAACAGATTGTTCACTAAGGAAAAGAATACCAGGAACAGTGACATTTCTAAATGCTTGATCAGAAGGTTTTGTCAGATTGGAATTGCTATCAATAAAACAGGAACAGACAAAAGGCATCTCAACATTGGCCCCAGCTACAGCTCTTCGCATGGTTGTTATATTCAGAGATTTATCGCTGCCACCAAAGCAATTTGACACAAACAGAGCAAGTAATGATGCTCTCTGATAGTCATTAATTCTAAATTTGTATTCATCACTACCCTGTCCAAATCTTCTCCAACCAGATATGACTTGCTGAGCAGAGAGTACAATTGCATCCAATTCTTCATCTCTTTCTCTGAGAACAAAGCAACAAATATATTCAACCTACAAATTATAAAGAATCTCTACTTGGCCATAAATTACATGCTGAATACAAGTTGAAATTTAGAACAAGTAGACAAGTGTCATAAATTACAGTTGAACTCAAACTGAAGTCTAGAACCATAACAAATTTACTGACCTGTCAACCAATAAAACCTCACGACTGCCTAGACAAACAATCTCCTTTTCAAAGTTCCTCAATGGTTTAAATGGTTGATCTCGACCAGCATCATAGAAGCCATCAGGTAAAATATCATTAACACCACACAAGGATTCATTGCTATACTTTTGAGATACCCTAAAAAACTCCTGTACAGATCTTATCCGCTTGCTGGGCTTAGGATTTTTTATGCAAACACCATGACGCCTCCCAGTTTTGGGACAAGCATCATTATTAACCTCGGAGTAACTATCTAGTTGACCAGCTTCCTGTGGAACATGAATTGATGTTTTACTCAATTCCACTTTAGATCTGTTATTGCTAATAGTGATGCTGGAATCAGTATCAACAGAGCTGCCAAAGCATAAAAATTTAGCATCGCTACTATTTTCTGGGGACACCTTCACTTCTGTTATTTGCACCGAACTTATAGAATCATTTGTTCTCTCATTGCTGCATTCTTTGTCATCTGAATCTTTGTCTATCCTTGACACATCCTGTACAAGAGAAGTCAATTCTGTTTCACTGCAAGGACAGTTGTTTGGTGCCTCAAGAATCTGCTGCGGCAGATATGGTGCACAATTTGACAATGGCATTGAGAGAGAAAGAGACTTCATCACAATCCCACCAATTTCCCTTTCTTGATAGTCTTCAGCCCGAAACTTCCTACTGTTGTTCAATCTTTCTTGGCGAGCTTTCTGTTGTCGGGTATAACGGCGTTTCCATCCAGTTTTCCGTCGGGATGGCTGGGAACATCTAATGCTTGGGACAATTTCATAAGATGAACTTGGCAATGAAGTTCCAGATTGGCCTGTCATACATGTAAAAACAAACTCACAACAAATCAGCTATTCTAGTGTATAAAACCAGTAGATGCACAAAAAGCAGCCCTAAATAAGGATGAACACATTCTTACCTTCAAATGAATGACTTAAGTTTTCCTTACATATATTGGAATCAGATACCTCTTCTTCACTGGAAGAGCTAATAGGTTCGCATTCAGTAATATCCTTCCCTAATGCAACATTTCCTTCCAAATTGCAGCTTATCCATGAAGGAATTTGACAGGTATCCCGCAGTTTGTTATGCTGAAGGCACATAGTGTGATATTTCATAAGATCAGCATGCATGGCAGATAAGAGCAAGTGATCACATTAAAAATTGATACATTCTAGGATGTTAAATAGGTCTATAAAACATCAGAACAGTCTACCTGCCAAAAAAAGTTGGCAACATACATTAAGCCATCCAACTAGAAGATAATGTTTCTGCCTGCAGCAAGCCTGCTACTGTTTAAGAATACAATAACTTTTTGTGTAAAACACTTACTCATGCTATTATTTTTTGGTTTTTAATGAAAATGAATTGAGCTAAAACCAGCAAGGTTTTGGCTTTATCATCTCACATTCAAGTTATGATAAATTTTATGTAATGACATAAAATAAGTAATCAATAGCATCAGATTTCTTAGACATGGGCTGAGATAAAGAGAATAAGATGATGGTATAATGCATAATACATCAGAAGCAAGTTTAATGTCGCTGTCTGAACTTCGGAGTACTACCAGTCCAATGTAATTTTTTCGATATCAATCAAAAAGCAATCACAAAATAAAAATTACTATATGATAAACAATGAATGAAAGTAATGGTTACCTGTAAATTAAGTTTCCTGAGAGCCCTCATGGAATACAACTCCAAAGATTGCAAAGATGTCAATCTATTATTTGACACATCAACAGTTGTCAGGCTTGATAAACTTGATATACCAAGTGGCAACTCCACCAGTTTATTGCTTGCAACTTTCAAGGATTTCAAGGCTATCAAGTCAGAGATATTGTTGGGTAAAGTCTTTAGTTTATTGAATGACAAATCAAGCTCCTCCAGATTCTTAAGGGAACCAATCTCAGATGGTAGAAATCTGCACAACATTTCAACAAATTAGGAAAAAAATTTAAAATCACATTTTCCAATAAATCTTCAAATTTCCTAGCTTTATGCTTCAAAAGGATTTCAAGAGTTCCCTAATCCTAAAGGGAGTAGGGGTCTCAGAAGGGTGAGCTGACAGGAGTGTTGTCAGCATCAATGACCCACACATTATTATTATTTTAGCTGCATTAATACAAGGAGAGTCCATTATACACTAAGCCATAGAATACACGCAAACACAATAGGTGCATGAACAGATTCAAGAGATCTTTCCCTACGGGGCATCAGCTATTTGGGTTAGTTTCAATGGTTCTTGATAACAATAAGACTTAGCAGAATTTGTGGCAATATTTCTCTTTAATGAAACATCTGAAAGCCAAATTAAATCATTCTATTGTTAATGTTGAAGTAGATATGAGATATTTCAAAAGGTTTTTATGTGCCAATATTGTCACATAAGCTTCTTGTCCATCCATAAAATCACACAATCAGGAGATGGAAAACCCATCTAAATTTTGCCAAATTGGATTGTATTCAAAAATTTGAAAGAGAAATTAGTTGTTGCCACTAGTAATTTTTTTTATTCATCTCAACCGTACAAATTTGACAACTTGTGGCCCTCACCACATTTTCCAATCATGCATGCATCTACTTTACCTAATTTTTTTACTAGGCTTCCCCAATCCTTGTTTTCTTTTGAAGATGATGAGATTTTGGATGATGAATTTGAGTGGGGATGCCTTGATCCTCCACCAATTGAGCCACCAACTCCATAATTCCCAGCTACTCACAAAGCACCATTTCCTGGAGCCTATATTGCTCAAGCTAGTTCCAATCCATCTTCAAAGAAAGACAATGAGTGCTCACGTAAAAATTGACACATGATAACAAGAAATTGACAGATGCCTAAGGAAAGTTGATCAATACAAATGAGTTCACAAACCATGATTCTTTGCAGCATGATACTTTCACAATTAATTGGATGGAGATGTTTTCTCAGCCCTTTTTACAGAGGCACATTTTCTATAAAGGTTGAAGGAAGCAGTTCTTAAGGAGAAATAGACTTCTAATTCCTTTATTCTTTGTGATGTCCCCAACTCAAGCCATGTGGCTTAACGATGCATGGGCTGTTCCTTGGATTACCCAAGAGGAAAAGGATGTAGAGCATTATTGAGTAAGTGTGGAGTATTTGGCTTGTACCTTATTCTATTCTTAAATTGCGGACACATCTTTTTATGCAACTTAAGTGATTCCTAGCATAAGGACTTGAGTTTTTCCCCCTTTTTAAGTTTAATGACTTAAGGGACATGTACATTAAGTGATTTTATTAAACATGTGTCAATGAGGTCAAGGGGGGCCGTGGGATTTCAAAGAGCCTATTGGCTCAATTTTTAGGGATTTTATTAGGAGCATTGGATTGAGTTGGTAAAGGATCAATGGTTGAGGTTAAATCCTTCTTTTGGGAGTCATTATATGACTTTTTAGAGTTCTTTTGAAGCTCATTATGTTATCAGTCTTTTCTCTACTGCTGCTGCAATCTTTGGCTTAAGGTTTGAAAACCCTTAAGTATCCCTAGTTTCAGAGAGAAGTATGGGCTCCCCCTAGTCAAAAGGGTGTGTTTCTATGGAAGAGTTTTGGTTTGTGATGCCCTAGCACATCATTTTCAAAGTTGGCACTTCGTTATCAAGTTTGGAGGCCATTTTGGGAGGTGAGATTCAGAATACCAGGATCAGATTTAGATTATCTATAGCAATGTGTCTTCATGTTTCTAAGCATCACTGAAGCTAATAACAGAAAGGGCAAAGTGGGACAGACCTAGCGCTGGTTTACTGGGATTTTGGCAAGGTCTGCTAGGGTTTAAAGATATTTCTGAGGTATTTGTGCCTAAATTTGCATGCTATTAATCACATTCATCTCAAAAAATTATAGAAAAATCAATGTAAGCCATTTCTGCAAATTCTAGGCAAATTTGAAGTATTTTTTCTGTGACTTTCCTATATTCAGAAATAATCAGAAATTTATTTTGGGAATATTGTTGTTTTTCCTCTATTCCTATTTGTGGGATATTACAGTGGTATCAGAGTTGCAAGTCTTGGCAGCCTGTTTGGGTTGGTTGTATGCGTGGGAAGGGTGGTCATAACCTTGAAAATTTTAAGGGAATAATGGATAGCAGTGATCAGCCACCAACATCAAGTGAAGAGGAGGCAAAACAACTGTTTGCTCTAGAAATGCTAAGACAATTACAAAACACCAATCTATATTTGAATCAGATGGCTCATAACACAATGAATGGAAGAAACCTGGTGTATGTGGAGAGAGAGGAAGGTAGCAAAGCTACAGAAAACAATGAACACTCTACTAGCAAACCTTCGGGTTCATCACAATCTAGACCTTTCATGCCTACCTTTCTAAAAGAGGATGAGCCTATACAAGAGGAACCCATGGAGAACAATGAGGATGCTGAAATTTTCGCCAAGTATCAAGCATTGAGTACAGATTTTCAATCAAATATCTCTTTCAGAGATTATTTGGAGGTCACCAAATGCACAAAGCCAAAGCAGAGTCCGTGGAATCAAGGGAAGCAGAATTATGGGCTGCAGAAAAGGTTGGATCGTCTATCCTTGTCGAGCTTCGATGGACCATCCAAGGGTACAACTAGAGCTTGGATTCAGAAATTGGATACTTACCTTGCCTTGAATCAAATGAAGGAGATTGAGGCCATCAAATTTGCTACCCTTCACCTTGAAGGAGCAGTACATGAGTGGCAGTATCATGGTTTAGTGACACAGGGTCATGGTGCGATAGTTTCTTATGATCAATTTTGCACTACATTGATAGAGTGGATTGACCACAAGGATTCAGAGGCACGCTGCAAAGAGTTGGCTTAGTTGAGATAGGTTGGGACACTTGAAACATACATTTCAGAGTTTTAGCAATTGTTAGTAATGGTTTCTAATGTGACTGAGAGGAGGTTGACTTCTTGGTCCATAGAGGGTTTGTCAAAACCTCTCAAGGATTGGGTTAAATCTTTCGATCCACCATCCTTGTAGGACGCTATTAAGCATGCAAGGAACATGGAGCTATCCACACCACAAGCTAGATTTCCTAGAAAATTTTGCAAAGACCCTTAATGCAAAATTTGTCGCAAAGGAGGGACAAGAAACAAAAGTTTTCTAGACCAGCTAGGGGGGTTTCTAAGTTGGTTGGTGGGGCACCTCATGATTTGAGGGACGAGTTGAGACAGAAGAGGCTTTGCTTCGACTGTCATGAACCTTGGACACCTGGACATAAGTGTAGAAGTGGGGGCAAGGCCCACTAGAGTGAGGTCTTTGAGGAACCTAGTGATGATGAGTTGGAGACACGGGTCCTTGATGAGCAACATGAGCAAATGGATGGGAAGATGGGCATAGATGAGCATTAGGATGATTTGGCACAGATGGATGGTGCGATGGCAACTATCACCACCACTCCTCATTATAACGCCTTCAAAGTAAGGACCGTTATGTAGGGACAACAGGTTGCTATGTTGATTGATAGTGGTGCTACACACAACTTCAACAATTCGTCCTATGTGAAGAAGCAGGGTTTGCAAGCAGCACGATGTTGCATTGTGTTAATCGTGTTCCATAATTGAGTATGACTATGGGTAATTACACCCTTACTGATGACTTTTACGTGTCGACATTGATGAGACTAATGTTGTGTTGGGTGTTCAATGGTTGCATTCTATAAGTCCTTATGTCACAGATTTTAAGACTATGCGGTTGAATTTCATAGCAAGTGGTCAGAAGGTGGTATTACGAGGCTTATCTTCAAATGCTCCTAGAGTCATTTCAGCTAGGAGGATGGAGAAAAAATTTTGGCATTCAAAGGTTGAGTGGGCACGATGTTGCATTGTGTTAATCATGCTCCATAGTTGAGTATGACTTTGGGTAATTACACCCTTACTGATGACTTTTACGTGTCAACATTGATGAGATCAATGTTGTGTTGGGTGTTCAATGGTTGCATTCTATAAGTCCTTATGTCACAGACTTTAAGACTATGCAGTTGAGTTTCACATCAAGTGGTCGAAAGGTGGTATTACGAGGCTTATCTTCAAGATGCTCCTAGAGTCATTTCAGCTAGGAGGATGGACAAAGTTTTTTGGCATTCAGAGGTTGAGTGGGCAATGCAGTGTTTCATTTTAGATAGGTCTACTGATACAGGACAGCATGACTATCATGTTGACATACAAGGCTTGTTGGACAAGCATAGTGTGGTGTTTTCAAATCTACCGGATGGTCTACCTCCAGATCGTGGTTTTGAGCATGTTATTGAGCTTGTGGATAGCAAGCTAGTTGTTACAGATCCCTACCATCATTTAGACGATTCAAGGATGAGACTGAGAAGACTATTCGAGAGTTGTTGTATGCAGGACATGTACAACCTAGTTCTAGCCCCTTCGCTTCTTTTGTTGTCTTGGTGAAGAAGGATGGTACCATGAGGATGTGCATTGATTATCATGCACTAAATAAAAAGACCATCGAAAACAAGTATCCTATTTTGTGTATTGATGAGCCAATGGATGAGCTAGATGGAGTGATCTATTTCTCCAAAATAGATCTTCATTCTAGATACCATTAGATTCGGGTCCGAGAGCAAGATGTGCATAAAACAGCTATCATGTGCCACTATGGACATTTTGAGTATTTGGTGATGCCCTTTGGGTTATCAAATGCTCCAGCTACTTTTCAGTCTTGCATGAACTATGTGTTCAACAAGCAGCTACGAAAGTTTGTGCTAGTCTTTTTTGATGACATTTTGGTGTACAACAAGACATGGGAGGAGCATATACAGCACCTAGATGAAGTGTTAAGCATCTTAGCAGCTAACTCCCTTTTTGCGAAAGCCTCTAAGTGTGAGTTCGGCATGATTGAGCTACTATATTTGGAATATGTCATTGGTGAAGGTGGAGTGAAGGCACATAGGGAGAAGATTCAAGCTATACTTGATTGGCCACCACCAAAGAACGTGTCCCATTTGAGGGGCTTCATTGGTATATGCACATATTATAGACAGTTTGTGAAGGGATTTTCTTCATTAACCGCTCCTTTGACAAATTTGACAAAGAAGGATGCCTTTGTTTGGTGGGATAAGACTCAAAAGATCATGGACCATCTTAAGAAGGTAATGAATACTTGTCCTATTTTGATGTTGTTGGATTTCTCTAAACCTTTTGTGCTCAAGTGTGATGCATCTAGTATTGGTATTTGGGCTGTTTTGATGCAAGACAAGCATCCAATTGCTTATGAGAGTCAAAAATTGAATGAGGTTGAAAAGAGATTCTCTACATACGACAATGAAATGTTGCCAATCATGCATGCACTCAAAAAGTTTTGTCAATATATTGTGGGCAGCAAGTTTATAGTGAGGACATATCATAATAGCCTCAAGTATTTCATGGAGCAAAAGGGGATTAAATAAAAGACAACAACGTTGGGTGAGTAAGCTTCAAGGATATGACTTTGATATTGTATTTGTCAAAGTGAAAAAAAAATGTTGTCGTTGATGCATTATCTAGAAACCCTTCATTTTGCTCACTTTCTGAAATTTTAGCCTCTTGGAAAGATCTACTAGTAGAGTATTTAAAAAATCGGCATGCTTGTGAGATTTTAGATGGTAAAATCAATGATGAGAGGTATAAAGTGTTGAATGACATCATCTATTATAAGGATAGAATCTATTTTGTATCGGAAAGTAAGCTTAAACATAAGATTCTTATTGATGTCCATAACAATCAACTTGCCGGTCATCCAGGTTATTGAAGACATACAAGTACATCTGTGAAAGATTTTCATGGAAAGGTATGAAAGATGATGTCCTCAAGCATGTAAGAGAATGCATAGAGTGCCAAAGGTATAAAGCTGAAGTTTCTTTTCTAGAGGGCTGCTACATCCACTTCCTATTTCCAATCAAAAATGGGAACAAATATCAATGGATTTCATTATCGCACTGCCCAAGACCAATGGTAAGGATTGTATTATTGTTGTGGTGGATAGACTCACTAAATATGCTCACTTTATAACAATGGCTTTTGATTTTAAAATGCCACAAGCTGCTGGTCTGTTTTTTGAACAAGTGTTTAGACTTCATGGTGTGCCAAAAATAATTGTAAGTGACAGAGATAGCATATTCATCAGCACTTTTTGGCAAGAGTTGATGAAGCTGGCTCGAACAGAATTCAATCATAGCACTAGTTATCATCCAAAAACAGATGGCCAAACAGAGATTGTAAACAAATGGCTTGAAGGCTACTTGAGAAACTATGTTTCGGGGCAGCAAAAGGCATGGGCAAGGTGATTAGACTTGGCTGAATTCTATTACAACACTACATATCGTATGAGCATAGGTATGACCCTTTTCAAAACCTTGTATAGTTATGAAGCTTCTACATTTGTGGACTTGGCTTTTTCTGATTCTAAAGCTGCAAAAGCTCTTGAGTGGGCTAAAGAGAATGTGATTACACTTGGCTAAAATCTATTACAACACTACATATCATATGAGCATAGGTATGACCCCTTTCAAAGCCTTGTATAGTTATGAAGCTTCTACATTTGTGGACTTGGCTTTTTCTGATTCTAAAGCTCCAGAGTGGGCTAAAGAGAATCAAGATATCCTTAAGGCACTTAAGGATAATATTCAGATTGCACAAGAACAACAAAAGAAATACGCTGATTGCCATTGAGTTGAGAGGTCTTTTGAGGTGGGAGACATGGTATTTGTGTGTCTCCAACCTTATAGAAATCCTCATTGAAAGTGAGTGGAGCAAAAAAGCTTAAAACAAAGTTTTATGGGCCTTTCAAGGTGATTAAAAGAATTGGTGAAGTAGCATATGAGTTGGAGTTGCCATCTAGAAGCAAAACCCACAATGTGTTCCATGTGTCATGCCTCAAAAAGGCTCTTGGACAGCAAATGATTCCCTCTACAAAATTGCCTCCTATAGATGAAGAAGGTAAGTTGATAGTCATTCCGAAAACAATTTTGCAAGTAAGGGAGAAGAAGCTAAGGAGTAAAATAATTTCTAAGTATCTCATCAAGTGGAAAAACTTGTCTTTGGGGGATGCTACATGGGAAGGAAAGGAGATTCTTAAGCATCTTGGTTTGCAAATGCTTGAGGACAAGCATTCTTTGGGTAGGGAGGACTGTGATGTCCCCAACTTAAGCCATGTGGCTTAACAATGCATGGGATATCCTTTTCATGGATTACCCAAGAGGAAGAGGATGTAGAGCACTATTAAGTGTGGAGTCTTTGGCTTGTATCCTATTCTATTCTTAAGTTGTGGGCATGTCTTTTTATGCAACTTAAATGATTCCTAGCCTAAGGACTTCAGTTTTTCCCCTTTTTTAAGTTCATTGACTTAAGGGGCATGTACATTAAGTGATTCTATTAAACATGTGCCAAAAAGTTCAATTGGAGGAGGGGGGGTGCATCGGCGGAGGCGTGGGATTTCAAGGAGCCTATAGTCTCATTTTTTAGGGATTTTATTTGGAGCATTCGATTGAATTGGTAATGGATCAATGGCTGACATTAAATCCTTGTTCTGGGAGTCATTATATAACATTTTAGGGTTCTTTTGGAGCTTATTATGTTATCAGTCTTTTCTCTACTGTTGCTGCAATATTTGGCTTAAGGTTTGAAAACCCTTTAGTATCCCTAGTTTCAAAGAGACATATGAGCTCCCTCTAGTCAGAAGGGTGTGTTTCAGTGGAAAGGTTTTGGTCTGTGATGCCCTAGCACATCATTTTCAGAGCTGCACTTTGTTATCAGGTTTGGAGGCCATTTTGGGAGGTGAGATTCAAAACATCAAGATCAGATTTTGATTATCTATGACAATGTGTCTTCATGTTTTTGAGCATCACTGAGGTATTTGTGCCTAAATCTGCATACTGTTAATCATATTCATCTCAGAAAATTATGAAAAAATCAATGTAAATCATTTCTGTAAATTCTGGGCAGATTTGAAGTATTTTTTTGTGGCTTTTCTATATTCAGAAATAATCAGAAATTTATGTAAATTAGCAGAAAAATCAAAACAATAATCTGAGTCTAAATCTGAGTTTGTTGAAGGATATCTTATTTGCAAATAAAATTCAGAAATTTTTTGTTATATATTTTTGGGAATATTGTTGTTTTTCCTCTATCCCTATTTGAGGAATATTACATTCTTCCCCTGCGATCCTAAGTTAAACTTGAGAAGAGATGCTAGTGTAAAATACACTGTTCATTGTTCATTGATTTAAGTATAGCAGCAATAAAGAGCTAAATTTTATTGTTTTCATTATGACAAAAGGCGCCAAGGCTACAAAATGTCCAACAATAGGCATAATAGTAAGATTATTGATATAAAAATTCTAAGTTACTGGGTTCGGCTCCCTAGCTCAGGGTCCTGGTCCGGGATCCCTTCGGGTACTAGTCCTGGTCCGGTCCCTCTGTGGGTTCGACCAGGGTTCGGTATTTGGAGTCCTGGTTCGCCGATGAAGAACCCGGGCGAACCCGAGAAGAACCCAGGTTGAACCCGAGCGAACCCAAGGCGAACCCACGGGTTTGGGCACCTAAAAAGCATTTTTTTTTTTTGCATTTTTAAAATTATTTCTGCAGTTTGACTTTGACCCACGCCCAAGGGAACCCTAAAAGTGACCTCTAGAACACTTTAAACACCTAAATTACATCATTTTTATTCATTTATTTTGCAAACAAGCATCTTCATTCCAAGAGGCTGAGTTCTTATTTTTGCTTGCTGGGTTGATAAAAGGAGTTGAAGATTGATCATTGAAGCTTCTACAAACGATTGCATTGCCATTCCTACAGATTTGCAAGTGTTTATTGGCTGCCACAAAGATTGTTGAAGGATATTTTTGCAAAGAGGTAAGTTTTTCTCACTTTTTTTTTGAGTTTTTTCATCCATTTTTTTGTTTTACATTTTACAAACTAGAAACTTTGTTTTGTTTCATTTTATGATTTAATTTTATATATGTTTTTCCTTTCCATTCTTCTATGAATGCATGCAAGATTCAAAAGAGCTAGGTTTTAACTTTTATAAATCAATATTTTGTTTTCATTCAAATTTTGAATGTGTTGTTTGCAAAACAAATTGCCATAGGAATCACAATGTTAATGGGTTGTACCTCCAGCTCCGTAGCTAAACCAAACTCAAAGTTCAAAACAAATCCTAATTCTCCTCTATGGAAGTATGTTGAGATGATAAAACAGATTCCAGGTGGTGGCGGTTATGTTTGGAAATGCAATGGGTGTGAAGTTACATATAGTAGTTCATACCATAGGGTGAAAGCACATTTGTGTGGCATGAGTGGAAAAGGCATCACGTCTTGCCCTGGAAAAAAAGATGAACCTATTCTACCTGAGACAATTGCAAAATACATTATGGAGCAAGATGCAGCAAATCAACGAGAAGCCCAAAAAGGAAATCACCCTTTGTTTAAAAAAAAATCAAAGGGAATGCAGCCCCCATCTAATCCCAATATTGTGGTAGAAGACCACCCATTTATTGCCATTCCGGATCTTCAAGATCGAAGTGCACAACCTATTGCAAACAAGAGATCAAAGGGGCCTTTGGAACTTGCATTTCAAAATGAGAGTAGAGCCCTTGCCGACCAATGTGTAGCAAGATGCCTATATGCCAATGGATTAGCTTTTAATGTTGTTCGTTCTCCATATTGGAAAGAGATGTTGAGAACGGTTAATGAAGCTCCAAAAGGGTACAAGGGCCCAGGTTATGAGAAGGTTTGTAGCACTTTATTGGAAAAGGAGGTTGAGTTGGTTGAAGATGCATTGAAGCCTATAAGAGATTCATAGGTTGAGACAGTTGTGTCCATTGTTTCGGATGGTTGGAAGGACTCAAAAAATCGGCCTTTGATCAATGTCATAGCGGTGTGCCCTAAAGGGGCAATGTTTTTGAAAGCCGTGGATTGTGAGGGCCAAGTAAAAGATGGAGAAATTATTGCTAGTATTCTCATTGCAGCCATTGAGCAAGTGGGACCCCGCAATGTTGTTCAAGTTGTAACGAACAACGCTGAGAATTGTAGAGCAGCAGGGTTGTTGGTTGAGGAAAGATATTCACATATCTTTTGGACACCTTGTGCGGTCCATTCACTCAATCTTATGATGCAAAAGATTGGGAATAAAATTGCATGGATCAAAGAATTGTATGTTGAGGCTGAGGACATTCAGATGTTCGTCACCAACCACCACTTGTCTCAAAGCATCTTTAGATCATTTTCAAAATTGGAGCTATTGAAGGTAAGTGAAGTAATATTTACATTTGTCATTTTTCGATTTTCATAATTTGATTGTGCATTCTAATTTAAATTCTTCTTTAAAGTTTATTTTTAAATTCTAATTATTTTTTTTAATTTGCAATAGGTTGCAGAGACCCACTTTGCCTCTAATACAATCGTCTTGAGACGACTTGTGAAAGTTAAAGAGGCACTTGCTAGCATGGTGATTAGCAACAATTGGTCTATATGGAAGCAAATCGGCACTGAAAGAGCAACAAAAATTAAGAGCATGACATTAGATGACTCATGGTGGGATCGTGTGGAGTATCTCCTTAGCTTCACCGAACCCATTTTGAGTATGATTCACTATACTGACATGGACAAGCCATGCATTGGAGAAATATATGATGGTATAGACTCAATGCTTGAGAAGATCAAGTGCACCATAAATGTAAGAGAGCAAGACCCTGAAGAGACTTTCTTCAAACAAGTGCAAACAATTGTTGAAGAAAGATGGAACAAAATGACAACTCCATTACACCTTCTTGCCTTTGCATTGACTCCAAAATACTACAGTAGTCAGCTTCTTTCACAGCCAAGCAGGCTTCCTCCATCTAGAAGTGGCTGAAGGGTACAAGGCAGCATTTATGAGACTGTTCCCTGACCAAGATTTGCGATCTATAATCATGAATGAGTTCACTGATTTTGTGCACTCAAATCATCTAGATGTTGATGCTTCTCGTGATAGGTTCTTAAAGGACGCTCATAGTTGGTGGTACTTCCATCGACAATACTTCCAAAATTTGCAGCCCCTTGCAATCAAAGTTTTATCACAAGTAAGTTTTATAAATTTTCATATTTTAGTTTTACTTTTAAAATTTAAAAGTTTCATAATTTCATTTATAATTTTAAATTTTTTAATTGTTTACTTTGTCTTCATAGGTTGCTAGTTCATCCGCATCTGAGAGGAATTGGAGCACATATTCTTTCATCCACTCAGTAAAGCGCAATAAATTGCTCTCAAAAAGAGCAGAGAACTTAGTATATGTGCATTCCAACTTGCGTCTCCTTTCACACAAACAACGTGACTACAAGGAAGGTGAGACGAAGTTGTGGGATATACGGCCAGAGGATACTGACTTGGATGCTTCCACTTCCCACCATGTTGCATATGAGGAGTCCAATATCCAACATGAGCATGGGCACAATACTAGTGCTAGTGACAGTGCCATTGGCACTACTTGTGATTCATCTAGTCTTCCTACTTCATCTAATGTCAATGTTGACTTTGATATAGATGATTTAGAGGATCCATTTGATGATTAAAACTTTAATAGTGTTGTAATATTGAACTTGAAGTTTGAAGTTTGAATGATGAATATTTATATTTATCATGCATGTTTAAAAAATTAAATGTTTTAACTTTTAAATGATATTCAAGTTTATGGTGGTTTTGTTGTTTATATGATGTTATGTGATGTTCTAATCCTAATTCATGCTTCTAGGCTGCATATATATATATATATATATAATTTTAATTTTACATGTTTTTGTACTAACGAACCAAACCCACCCCCCAAAAAATTTAGCCAAACCGGCAAACCGAACCCCTGAACCCGAACCCGAACCGACGAACCGAAACCCCGAACCCGAACCGGCAACTTAGTAAAAATTAAAAATTGTCAACAACTAGACCTCTCAAAGCCGCACCCCATGTTCTTTCCTTCCTCTTCACAGCTGCAAGTGCAAAATGCAAATTGAACAACTAGACCTCTCAAAGCCACACCCCATCTTCTTTCCTTCCTCTTCACAGCTGCAAGTGCAAATGCAAATTGATTGTGGTAATTGTGAGTCACAAATGGATGAATTGGTTAGATATAGGGAGGATTAAGGGTAAAAAAGGGCGTGGGGAACCCTGTGAACTTCCCACCCTTTTTGTTTCTTTTTTATATGTAAATACAAAAAAGGGGGGGTATCTGGATGCCTCTGCGACAGTCAAGAGACACTGCTGACATCCCTGGCCATCCCAAGGATTGCCAAACATCCCCAAGACATAGGGTCTCATCAGGAAGCATTTCAAAGACATGTCCCCAAAATCCATGTGGATAGGGGACCTCCCCTTTGCCATGTGCTCATGACGCCACATGGGATGGGTCACAGGTTATTTCAGCCTTATATTATGCTACCATTCTAGTTCTCTTGTCTTGCATGAGAATTAGGGATTATGGCGTCATCAAGGGTTTGAAAATTCAATCTCTTCTAAAATGCCTTAATTCAAAAGTTAAATGAATGTCTAAATTTTAAAGGATGTAGTGAATTAAAGTTAGACACTGTACATCAGGCCCCAAGCTGACACAAAAATTAAGAACTAACCTCTAGATAAAAAGTCAATTGTGAGGAAAGAAACTTTCTTGTATACACCTAAAAGATCATATTCACTAATTGTATGTTACAACCTTGTAAAATTTGTTTTGAACGTGATTTTGTCCAAAATGGTATTATTTTTAATATTGCAATAAGTTTTCAAATAAGCTCTTTTAATAGCCTCCAACTACACTAATCACAATGCCTACGGTTACCTCCTGGCCAACTCAGGGTTGCCTCCATTATATGTAGGTTAACGTTGACCGCTGCATGTTTCAATCAGACAAAACTTGTTAACTTTCAAAATGCACATAGATGGGTATTTTGTTTTGAATTCTTCAATCACTTATGCAAGTCAGGAAAGAAATTATTTCAGGTGTAGGAAATCTGATAGTGTATTTAGTATTTAAAGAAGCAAAAGGAAAAATTCTATGTTGTTTTGGCACCCCCATTAAAGACACCAAACTCTATTCCTCGAGGAGTTTGAGTTTTTTGGGCAAGAGCACCAAGTTTGACATTATTTTCTCCATCCTGTCTCACAAAATTGGACCTTTAAGCGGTGTACAATTATTGCCTATACTCATGGAAATGGTAATAGACCTATTAAGCACTACCCTTCTGTCTAAGATTATATAAAGACTGATCCTAAATTTAGAGTTCCAAATAGTTCTTGGGACGAGAACCATCCAGTACTGCACACAACTTGATACCCATGGGTCTAAACAGATTACCAGCTTCTTTAATACTGTAAGTATCCTCCTTTCTAGATACTATGCGAAACAATTTTATTGCCCCAGTGATTGTTATCTTAAAGATGTTCTCAGAAAGTGGCTTATGTTTAACAATGCATGTTAATCTTTTGTTGTTAAGGACAACTAAAGAAGTTTTCCCATTCTTTCCAAAATACATCTCTCGTTGTCTAATGATTTCTAGTTCTTAACTTTTAGGTTTTTCAACTTATTTCTCCTTTCCTTTCAGCCCTTCCAGGCCTTTGAGGGAGCATCTGCTTTTTACCTCCTCTCTTCATTATAAGATGATCATTACTTTGGGATCCATCCAATTCTATGGCCATTGGTGAGCATTAATACAAATTTTTCCTTGTTTTCTTTAGAACCTTGCTATGCAAAACTGAACAAAATCAAATAAAAAACGTATCATTTTATCTCACCATACAAAATGCCCTCAAAAGACAAGTCAGCCAATACAATCAATAAAATCTGCTATACAATCATTTGAAATCTGTAATATAAAAAATATAAAAAAATATTACGAGTTTAAAAAGAAGCGAGCACTAAAACAATAAAAGCGGAATCATGGTTAAAAAAGAATATTAGAATAATAAAGAATCTTACATAAGTAGCTCATAAGTGCATCTCACTAGAAGCAAAAGCACTAAAACAATGAAAGCATAACCAAGGTAAACAAATAACACTTACGAGATGGAGAAGTGACAAACGGAAAGGCGTGTGAGCGATCTGAGGTACGAAATCTCCGTAGAGAGAGAGAAAGCAGAAGGGCGTGGTGGCATTTTACACAACTCGAGCTCCTTGAGAGCCTTAAGATTTCTGAAGGGAGGCAAGCTGCCCAGCCCGGAGGACTCACACACTTTCACGTGCAAATGCTCCAGCTCCACCAAATCCCCCACCCCCCAGGGGAACAAATTCACCTCATTGGAAAACACCTTGAGCGTCTTCAGCCTCTTCAACCGTCTCACGGATTCAGGGATCACCCCAAACACATTATTGTACACATAAAGACCCTTCACTCTCTCTGCTTTCTCCGCCTCCACCTCCTCCAGCAGAGGGAATCTCCACTCTTTCCCAGACACATCAATCACCCCGTCTTCCACCTGCTCATTACAATCCTCCTCCTCGTTACTGACTTTGGTGTCTTCTTGCTCTTCAATGGCAATGCAGCTACTGCTACCGTCGGGCACATCGTCCATTTCAAATGCTGCTATTTCTGCATCCCCCATAAGTTTAACCTCCGTTGCCCTAACTCCTCTATCACTCGCTAAGTGTCCAAATGCCCTAAGTTTTCACGCCAGCAATATACAAATCGAAAAATAAATATATAAGATGAGTGGAAAAATCCCAAGAATCACCGGTCTTTATGATAAAATCCCAACCCTGCTTCTGAAGCTGAAACCCCGCCAAACCCGAGGATCTCGAGGAAATGATATCCGCAATCTGACTTGTGGAGAAAAAGATCCCCTTCCTTAAGATGTCGTTTTTTTGTATTTCTGCAGCTAGGGTTTCTGTCTGTGTTACAAGGTTCTCCTACTTAGGCTCCAGTATGCCATATATTCGGCACTAGTTCCGGTTCGGGTCCCGACGGCCTTCGATTCGCCATGGGTTCGGCCGAAAAACCCCGGCTGTCAAAATCTGTAAAAGAAAAGAGATTTTCGGAATGAAAATCAGAAAAAAAGAAAAATCTTGAAGCGGTTTACCAGTACGTGAAGAAAGGAAAGTTAAGAGAGAATCAGAAAATGCTCTGTCCCGTCGCGTAAAGAAAATAAATATCCCGCCCCTGTTTTTCCTGGTATGTGCTAACTATCTTCCGCCTATGAGAATTCATTCCAAAACTTCTTGGACTTGCTATTTTCAATTTGACTGTTGAAAATAAATATGTTATTGACTTTCACAATGTAATATTTTATTTTTCTTTTACATTTGGCCATTTTCCCTTTTATAAATATCAAAGGAGGAAAATAGACTTACAAATAACATATCAATGGCCATTTTCCCTTTTATAAATATCCAAGGAGGAAAATAGACTTACAAATAAGATATAAAAGGAAAATAACTTTTGTTAAAAATAAAAGTACATCGGATAAAAGGAAATTAATGTACACCGATGAGCAGAAAACAAGTGATGGCAGGTGAAAAACCAGTTGAATAGAAAAGAGGAGGGACTTATTCACAATTATAAGTGATTATTTCAAATTATCAATATATACATACTTTAGCATGACATAAATATCTTTTGTTTAAGGGTGTTATAAGAAATTTGGTCATGATTTTTATTTTTATTTTTATTATTTTAATGTTGTTTGTCTCATTTAAAAGGTATATGGTAGCTTCTTTTGTTTGTACTTGAAAGTTTTCTTGTTAGTTGGAAAAAAAATAAAGAAATAGGAAGATAGTTGGTCATCTAGTCATGGGAAGGGGCATGAATCTTTCTAGCAATCTAAATGTTTAAAAAATTTATATATTTTTTATTTTATTGTGAAATGAAATTAATAATTAGATTTATTATTTTGTAAAAATGTATGTAATAATAAAATAGAAATTACAATTAATGTATAACAAGTATATACTATGATACAAAGCATACATTTGATAAATGATGTGACTTTGTGTCGTGTAAGGTGGATTTCAGGGTTTAATCATGAAATTGGGATGGATTTAGATGCAAAGATGCCCAATGGATAAAGAGAGAGTGGAGAAAGAGAGAGAGGGGGTGTAGATAGGGGGGCGGAGAGCAGTAGTGAGTGGGGAGGGGATCGGGGGCAAAGATATATAGAGAGTGAGGTAGAGAGATAAAGATGGAGGGGGGAGAGGGTGAAGAGAGAGGAGGGGAATTGGAAGAGAGAGATGGAGAAAAGATAGGCAGAGGGGGTGTAGATTGATATTGGCCCAAATTAGAGAGAGAGGTAGAGAGATAAAGAGGAAGGGAGAGGGATATATGTCTCTTATGTCTATATATAGAGAGAGATTAACAAAAAAGAGAGATAAAGAAGAGAGACAAGGAGAAAAGAGAGGAAGGAGAGAGATGGAGAGGGAGGGACAAAGAGAGATAAAGGAGAGAGATAGATAGATAGATAGATAGGGAGAGAGACAAAGAGAAAAGAGAGGAAGGAGAGAGATGGAGAGGGAGGAACAAAGAGAGATGGTGAAATAGAGAAAGAAAGGGAGATAAAGAGGAACAAATAAATGGGGATAGAGAGAGGTGACAAAGAGAGGGAAAGTAGAGAATGAGATAAAGAGATAAAGAGATAAAGTGGTGGAAGAAGAGAGAAGAATATAGATGGATATTGATAAAGATAGAGGAGAGACACACATAGAGAGGGGGAGGGAGGGACAGACAAATAGATAGAGAGATAGAGTGATAAAGAGATGTATAGAGAGGTAGAGAGAGATAAAGAGAGAGAAGGGGGGAGAGAGAAAGATTGATAGTGAGAGGAATAGAGAAAGAAACATAGATCAAAGATATAGGAGAGTACCTCAATGGAGATAAAAAGGGAGAAGTAGAAAGATAGAGAGATAGAGTGATAGAAAGTCAAATGTATAAAGAGATGGAGATTGATGGATTAGGAGAGAGATGTAGAGATAAGAGATAAATGGAAAGAGAGAGAAAAGAGAGGCTAAATTTCAATGAGCCATTTTATACCAATAATCCCTAAAGATAATAGATATAAATAGAAAGAGAGATAGAGTACAGACTTTAAATCATTTGTTTTATATTCATAGGGAGGAAGTCATTTTCACAAGGATTGCATAGTTTACCTTTAAGACGTCTTTGATGTACCCATTGCACACTAAAGTGTAATTACCAATTTACTTATGTAGTCTTTCTTTCTTTTAATAAAAATTATTAATCATGTGACTTAATTATACCCTAACCCTAATCTTACTGCTAACACTAACCCAACCCTAATCCCAATATATGTAAGCATGATGAAAATAGGTGCCTTGAGAAGGATATCTCTCGGTGTATTTTATATATATTAATATTTGATATATTTATGCTAGTTTATTTTTCTTTTACATTTGCCCATTTTCCTTTTTATAAATATCAAAGGAGGAAAATGGACTTACAAATAACATATAAAAGGAAAATAACTTTTGTTAAAAATAAAAGTACATCGAATAAAAGAAAATTAATGTACACCGATGAGCAGAAAACAAGTGATGTTAGGTGAAAAACTAGCTGAATAGAAAAGAGGAGGGATTAATTGACAATTATAAGTGATTATTTCAAATTATCAATATATACATACTTTAATATGACATAAATATATTTTATTTATAAGGTGTTATAAGAAATTTGGTCATGATCTTTTTTAGAAAAATTTATTATTTTAATGTTGTTTGTCTCATTTAAAAGGTCTATGGTAGCTTTTTTTGTTTGTATTTGAAAGTTTTCTTATTAATTGAAAAAACCAAAGAAATAAGAAAATAGTTGGTCATCTAGTCATGGCAAGGGGCACAAATCCTTCTAGCATAACTAGTAGATTAGGTGAAGCCAAAGGGTCAAAAAGTAGTTTGGGAAGTGTCCTTTGAATCGTCTTGAACAAAGGACAAGACTATTGCCCAATTCTAAAATGGCCAACCTCATGCTAGCAATTTGTGCATTGGTAAGGTTGATGGAGAGAGCAAACTAGTGAGGACATGCATAAACACAACTTACAAGTAGAGGGGTTCTTTCATGTGTGTTCCTTGGTTCTTGAGAGGAAGAGGGGCTACAATAGGATATGTCATGAATAAGAGTGTTAGAAAAATACTTGCCTAGTGTTATATGTGGAACTCCATTTTTAATCTCTTATATAGCTCTCCTTTGTCCTAATTAAAATGTTGCATCACCCAATTGAGTACTTGTCTTGCAACATTGGAATGAAGCCATGCAACTTGAAAGCAAATGCACCATGCCCTCAATAGGAGGAGTAGTAGGTGAACAAAGATTTTGAAGTGCAACAAAATTAGTTAGCCTAGAACCTTGAGTTACATGATGATTTCCTAGCATTTAGGATTCAACATGAGATGGAGTTTGGGTTAATCTCGTATCCTCCTTTGGGACTTTGATTATGTGGGGGTTTTCACAATCTCTCTTTCTTTTTTATTAATATGATATTTCTCCTTTCCAAAGGATCAAGCCCAATTTGGTGTCATATTTTCTTTGCAACTTTGTTGTAAGAGCAAGGAATTATTTGCTAATGTATCTACATTGGAAATTTAGGGATATAGTTTTAGTTCACTATACTTAAATGTCATTATGGCTTAATGGTCAAACAACCAATAATAATTTTACACTTCATCCACATTAAAAAGATAAATATTTGTCCTATTTTTATTGGTCAAAATTGACTTTTGACTATTACACTAGATAATGTTTAAGAATAGTCATTGGAATTTATGTTAAGATAGTTTGCTTCAATGATTATATCATCTTGACATAACAAACTTGAATATTTTAAGTGGAAATTTTGAATTTCTAACTTTGTTGACATTACATATATATTAAGACTCATATCAAAACTATGATATTGTTTGCATTAGAAATATTCTTACATTTTTTAACATGAAATCATATAGTCATATTGTTAGCAAATTTGAGTTTGTCAACTCTTTAAAAACTTTTTTTAAATCAGTATATCGATGAATGAGAATATAATTTCTATTTTATAAAATGGTATTTTTATAATCTTTTAAACATATTTGAATTATGATTTATCAATATATCAATGATAGAATAAAAATTTATAATGTGTAATTGTTTCATTTAGAATATATGAATACGTGATTAAATGCATAAAACCTATAAATAGTATCTAATAATTGGCACATTTCAATTATATAAAATTGAAAATCCTTAAAATCTAACATATATTTATATGGGTTACAAATAAAGTAACATTATGATTGTAAATTAAAAAATAAACAAATTTATAAATATTCATCAATAATCATTTTTTAATCAAAATTGTCAATCTTTATTATAAATTTTGTTTTCACTACTATCAATATCATTTTTGTGACCTGAAGCTTCATCATATACAAGGTCAAATTGCAAATCAGTTACTTACAAAAATATTAGCTTTTCTAAAATAATCAAAATGGTAGAAAACTTATGAGGTGTAATGCTCCAAGGATACATAATTTACAATTAAAAATAATTAGGTTTAAGGCTATAAACTTTCAATAAAAACATCTTTGATGATAATACAATGTTTAAAAATGGTGTGCAGTAGAAGGGTTCAAAATTTGGTATATGTAATATACCAAACAAATATATGTAATATACAATTAGAAAAACTAGAAAATATAAGGATTTATATATCTATGAATACAAAGAATATAAAATAGAATGACATCATTAGCGGGTGGACAAGTTGATTCTTAGCCACCCTTCATAGAGCCTTGTCATCCATTCTTGGATCTAATGCCCCCAATGATGAGATAATTGTTGTTGTCAAGCTAGGAAGAAGAATTAGTGTTAGATAGCCATTTTATCCATTCTAAGTCATCATAATTGATGACTATGCTATATTTCTCAATTGGTGAGAATTTTTTGTTTTTAATTTCTACTTTTATGTTTGAGTCAAAGGGTACATGCACAATAGCCCTATCTAATGGGAAGTTGTGTCTCCTCATAAAAATCCTTGATAAAAATTAAAACGGTACCCTAACCCTAACCCTAACCTAACCCTAAACTATAACCTAGCCCAACTCTAGTCCCAATCATAACCATAACACTAACTGTAACTCTAAACCTAACCCTAATCCCTGAACCATAAACCCCTAATCTTAGCCCTATTTCTCATAACCCCAAACCTAACCCTAACCCTAACCTAAATAGTAAACCCTAAACCATAATCTTAATCCTACCTCAAATCGTAAGCCTAACTGTAACCATAACCCTAATTCTATTTCTCATAACCTTAACCCTAACTATAATTTTATTTCTCATAACCCTAACTCTAACTTTAACTCCAACCATAATTGTAACCCTCACTCTAAATTGTAACCTAACCCAACTCTAATCCTAACCATAACCATAACACTAACTGTGACTCTAAACCCAACCATAAATCATAAACCATAAACCCTAATCGTAACCCTAAACTAACCCTAACCCTAATCAAATACCATAATTGTAGCCCTAATCCTAACCCTGTATCTCATAATCTTAACCCTTTATATTTTGAGTAAATAAATTAGTTTTATTTTTATACAAAAAACATTAAAACTTTAACTCAAGCCTAAACACTAAACCATAAAACCTAATCTAACCCTAATCTTAACATTATTTCTCATAACCCTAACCCTAACTCTAAACCTAACCCTAACCCTAACCTAAATAGTATACCCTAAACCATAATCTTAACCCTAACTCAAATTGTAAGCCTAACCCTAACTCTAACCCTAGTTCTCTAACCCTAATTCTATTTCTCATAACTTTAACCCTAACCTAACCATAATTCTATTCCTATAACCCTAACCCTATACCTAACTTTAGCCCTAACTATAACCCTAGACCATAACCTAACCCAACTAAAGCATAAAATTAATTGATCATGCATATCTTCAATAATTGTCAATCCTAACATACCATAATTGTAACCCTAACCTAACCCTAATCCTAACCCTATTTCTCATAATCTTAACCCTTTTTTATTTTGAGTAAATAAATTAGTTTTATTTTTATACAAAAACATTACAATAATCGATATGCATTGTAGATTATTTATCCAAATAATATAATATAACAATAACAAACATAAAATAATAATATTAACCCTAACTTTAACCCTAACTCTAATCCTAACCCTAGACTGTAACCCAACCCAAATAAAATATAAAAGTAATTGATCATGCATATCTTCAATAATTGTGAATCCTAGCATACCATAATTGTAAACCTAACCTAACCCTAATACTAACCCTATCTCTCATAACCTTAACCCTTTTCTATTTTGAGTAAATACATTAGTTTTATTTCTATACAAAAATATTATAGTAATCAATATGCATTGTAGATTATTTATCCAAATAATATAATATAACAATAACAAACATAAAATAATAATATAATGGTAATATTTTATAAAAATGAAAATTTATAATAGTAATAACAATAATTAAATAATAATATAATAAAAATATTATATATATTAATAATTTCATATTAATAATATGAAAAAAGAGAATAATAATATTTTAGTAATTATAATAATACAAAGTTGTTTCTAATAGACATAGTTCTCAAAAGCAACTATCTATATAAACAATATGATGTGCTACTGTGCTAAAAAAATTTGAAAACTTTCTTTGTCTATCTTTTATTGGAATTCAAAAAATTTCTTTGTGTAGATCAAGAATATGGAAACTTACCTTTTACAGTTAAAGAATTGCTTTTTTTAAATGAATAAATATTGCTAATGTTTGTTATTTTTTAATTTTTTAAATAAATAAATATTGCTAACTGTTTGTTGCTTTTTTATTTTCATATGAAAATATAACTAGCAAATATATAACCTATATATAAAATACGTCGAGAAGGGCTGAAATTTGATGGTCTATTTGACAGTTTCAAAATAGAATCTTTTCAAGATTAAATATAGTTCTTTCTAAATTTTTAAAAATAAATTTAAGATTTTGACATTTTTACTAATAGTTATCATTGCTTTATATTAATATATATGATTTATAATATTTATTATATAAATATATATTGATTCAAAATCTTTTTAAAATAGAATATAATTGTTTTTTAACATTTTGAATATTTTAACAAGATTTATTTTCTATATGAATTTAGAAACTTTATGTTAATTGTAAGGATAAATTTAAGATTTTGATATTTTTACTAATAATTATCATTGCTTTATATTAATATATATGATTTATAAATATATATTAATTCAAAATCTTTTCAAAATAGAATATAATTGTTTTTTAACATTTTGAATAAATTTAAAAACTTCTTGTTAATTGTAAGGGTAAATTTAAGATTTTGACATTTTTATAATAGTTATCATTGTTTTATATTAATATATATGATTTATAATATTTATTAATTCAAAATCTTTTCAAAATAGAATATATTTTTTTTTTAACTTTTTGAATATTTTCACAAGATTTATTTTCTATATGAATTTAGAAACTTCTTGTTAAATTTAAGATTTTTACATTTATTTCTAATTATCAATATTTTCTAATTTTACATTTTTTTGAATATATATAGGATATCCATATGAATAATAGCATAACACAAATTTTCACTATTTTTTTTAGCAGGTGTTTGTGAGCTTTGATTCATTGCATTTGAGTTGTGAGGGTTTCAAGATGAGAGATGCATGGAGTGTCTTTGGTAACACAAAATATTGGATGCATTAATGAGAGTGTATTTAAATGAACCTCAAGAAAATGATGCAAATTGGAATAAAGTATATCAAATATGGAAGAATACAAAGTCAAGATGAGAGTGTCTTTAAATGAACCTCAAGAAAATGATGCAAATTGGAATAAAGTATATCAAATATGGAAGAATACAAAGTCAAGAAGAGTTCTTAACTTTTGATAACATTTATTTTTATCTATTTTCTATGTAATGCATCATTAATTTTTGCATCTCAATTTAAAAATAATAAAATAAAATAATTTCTTTCTTTGAAAAGTTGTTTTTTGTGTTTAAATATATGCAAATTATATAATGAAGGTTTATGTCAAATTATTATATTTTTTAATGTTTATTGGTATATTTAAGAATTTTGATTCCTATTAAAAATACTTAATTAATTTATATGATACATAATAATATATTTTAAAAAATAACCAAATTACTTGTGTTACATCAAAAATAGAAATTTATAAAAAAAAGTCATATTTAATATGTATGATTAATAATGTTTTAATATAAAAGAGTTAATATATATATAAAAAAAAATTAAATATTATTTTGATAGTTAAATTTTTTCATAAAACGTAAAATGACAGGTATTTAAATGAACAAACCGTCACAAAAATTTCATATGACAGGCATGGGTGGCCATCAAATTCAGGCTTGATCGAGGTGTTGAATTTTTTCAACTTTAATTTTTACTATAGTTGAATGGTGAAAAAATTAAACATCTTGAGACATCTCGACGTATTTGTTAGTAGTAGTCGTGACGTGAGTAACACATTGAATAAATTAATATATTTAGGGTTATGATTAGAGTTAGCATTTAAGATTAGGGTTTATATCATGGTTAGGGTTAGCATTAGGGTTAGGGTTTGGTTTATATTTATTATTATGATTAGGGTTAGGGTTTAGTGTTAAGGTTGGGTTTATGCTCATAGTTAGTGTGAGAATTATGTTAGGGTTAGAGGTAGAATTATGGTTAGGGTTAGGGTTTGGATTATAATTATAACAAGTTTCTGGTTAGGAATAAGGCTTTGGTTAGTGTTAAGGGTAGGGTTGGAGTTACTATTAAGGTTTGGATTAGAATTATAATTAGGGGTAGGGTAAGGATTTATATTTGATCAAGGCTATGGTTTGGGTTATGGTTAGGGTCAAGGTTTGGATTAAGGTTAAGATTAGCATTAGGGTTAGGATTTGGTTTACGATTATGATTATGCTGAGGGTTAGGGTTCAGACTTTTGATTAGGGTTATAGTTAGCATTAGGGTTTAGTGTTAAGGTTTAGTGTTATACATTAAATAAATTAATATAATTAGGGTTAAATTTTAGGGTTACAATTTATATTACAGTTAGGGTTAGCATTTAGGGTTAAAGTTTATATCATAGTCAGAGTTAGCATTAGATTTAGGGTTAACCATTTAGGATTAGTGTTTAACATTTAGGTTTATAATTCTAACCCTAACCCTAATCCTAGTTTAATTCTAACCCCAACCCTAACCCTAACCCCAAACTTTATCATAGAAACCTTACCCTAATTGAACATCAATTGAATCCTAACCCTAACTCTAATTGAATCTTAACCCAAATTAAACACTAGCCCTAACACTAATTAATCCCTAACCCTGACCCTGACCCTTACTCTAACCCTAACCTTAATCTTATCATTGAAATCCTAACCTTAAGCCTATTAAATACCTAACCCTAATTGAACACAAATCTTAACCTTAGGATCTATCTTAGAATCTTAACCATAACCATAACCCTTATCTTATTGAATTTAACCCTAATTTAACCTAAACACTAATCCTAAATTTAAGTCTAACTGTAACCCTGATTGAACCTAAACATTAACCCTAACCTTAAGTCTAATTATAACCCTAATACACTAAACTTAAGCCTAAATGAACCCTAACTATAACCTTACTTTAACCATAATTATAACTGGATATTAATCCTAACCTTAGTTAAACCCTAACCTAATTGAATATAAACCCTAATTGTATCCCTAATTAATTCCTAATTGAATCTTAACCCTTAGCATAATTGTAACCCTAACCCTAATCCTAATTGGATTCTAACCCAATCCTAAGCCTTACCCCAAACTTTATCCTAGAACCCTTATCCTAATTGAACATCAATTAAACCCTAACCCACCCTAATTGAATCTTAATCCTAATTAAATCCTAACCCTAACACTAATTAATCATCTAACACTAATCCTAACCCTTACTCAAACCCTAACACTAATCTTAATTTGTAACTCCTAACTCTAATCCTAATATAAATCTAACTCTAACTCTAACTCTAATTGAATGCAAACCCTTTAACCTTATGATTTATCTTAAAATCCTAACCCTAACCCTATTGAAACTCAACCTTAATTAAGCTTGATCCCTAACCCTAATCCTAACCTATTGAATGGTAACTCTGATTGAACCTAAATCCTAACCCTAATTGAACCCAAACCACAATCCAAACCCTAATTGAACCCCAACCCTAATGCTAAACCTAAGCTTTATTTTAGAACCCTAACCCTAACTAAACCCTAACCTAACTTTAATCCTAGTTATAATTTGAATCCTAATACTAACCCTAGTTGAACCCTAATCCTAATTGAATCCTAATCCTAACTTAAACCCAAGCCTAACTATAATTGAATTCTAATTCTAACTCTAAACATAATTCCAACTCTACTCATAACTCTAACTCTAACACTAACCCTAATTCTAATAGCAATCTTAATTATAACTATATTTACTAATTGAAACCTAACCCTAACCATAATTAAAACCTAACCATAGGTGAACCCTTATCCTAACCTAACATTAATCTTAATCCAAATCCTAATTGTGCCTAACTTTAACTCTAGTTGAGTCATAACCCTAATTCCAACCCTAATCTTGACCCTTACCTTTACCCCAAGCTTTATCCTATAACCCTAATCATAATTGAACCCTATCGTAACCCTAACCCTAATAATAATTAAACCCTAACCCTAGCCTAACCTCGGCCATAATTGACCTCTAATTGAATCATAATTGAAGCTTAATCCTAACTGATCCCTAACCCTAACCCTATCCCTAATTCAACCCTAATCCTAATTAATCCTTAACCCTGACCCTAATTTTCATCCTAATCTATCTTCAATCACCTAAACCCTAACTCCAAGATTTATCTTATAATTTTTATTGAATGCTAACCCTAATTTTATCCTAATCCTAATAATATCCATCTCTCTCTATACACATATATATCTCCCCCTCTCTCTCTCCTAGGGAGATATACATATATATATATATATATATATATATATATATATATATATATATATTATATACATATATATCTCCATCTCTCTATATACATATATATATCCTGATTTGATACATTTGTACCTCTCTCTCTCTATATATATATCTCCATTAGTCTACCTCTACATATAACTTCCTATATCTTTCTATCCTCCATAGATCTCCCTCCTTTATATCTATATTTCTCTCTCCCTCTCTCTCCATATCCATCTTAATCTTTATCTCTATCTTCCTTTCTATCTCTCCCCCTATATCTATCTCCTTACTCTCCCTGCATATCTCTCACTCTTTCCCCTATATCTTTCCTAACATATCTCTCTCTCCCCCTATCACTCTCTTTGTATATCTCTACTTCTCTATCCTCTCTCTATTTCTCTCCCTCTCTCTCCCTATATATCCCTCTTTATCTCTATCTCAATATCTCTCCCTCACTCACACACACACTCCCTATTTCTCCCTCCCTATATTTATCTCTCTTACACACAAACTCCCTATTTTCCCCTCCCTATATCTTCCTCTCCCCTTCTCTATCTATATCTCCCTCTCTATCTCTATTACCTATCTCTATCACCTCCTTTATCTCTCACTCTTCCCCCCTCTATCTCTATCTTCCCATCTCTCCCTCTCCCTCACTCTTTATATCTCATTATCTCTATCTCTCACTTATTCACTCAATCTCTCCTTCCGTCTCTCCTACTTTCTCTATACCCCTCTTTACCTCTCTCTATATATCACTTCCTATATCTTTATGTTGCTCTCTCCAACTCCCCCTCTTTCATTGTCTCCCTCTTTTTGTCTCTATTTATCCCTCTCCCTCTTTGTCTCTCCTCCCATCTCTCCCTTTATATATTTATTGCTCTATTTTTGTCTTTAACTCTCTATATCTCACCCCCTCTATCTTTTTCAAGTTGTATCTATCTCTCTATCTCTCCTTTATATCCCTATCTCTCCCTCTTTCTATCTTTATCTCTCCCTCTCTCCCCCTTTCTCCCTATGACCCCTTTCTATATCTTTATACTTCTCCTCTCTCCTATCTTTATTTTTCTCCTTTCTATCCCTCACTCTCTATATATTTATACATAACTATCTCCCTCTCTCTCTCTTATGCATACACACACACTCCTTATTTCTCACTCCCTATCTCCACCTCTATCTCTCTACCTCTCTATCTCTTTCTCTCCACATTTATTCTTTCATCAATCTCTCTATCTATATCTTATTATCTCTCCATGTCTCTCTACCCCTATATATTTCCATCTCTACCTCTTATATATCACTCCCTATATCTTTGTCTTTCTATCTCCCCCTCATTCTCTCCCTCTCTCTCCCTCTCCCTCTCTCTCCATCTCCATATATTTACATATTCCATCTCTATCTATCCCTTTATCCTCTCTCTCTATTTATCTCACAATTAACATTATATGAAAAATTGCTTTGATATATCCCACAATTACATACAACTTACCAAGAATTGACTTGGAATTTGTATTATATGAAAAATTGCTTTGATATATCCCCCAATTACATACAACTTACCAAGAACATAAACTAAAATACAAATTTCATTTACAAAGTTGACAAATTAAAATAAATAAAGAGAGAATTACAACAACTATCAAAAACCTCTTCTCTGTGGACATGAGACCCTTGTAAAAACTTTGTTTTTCTTCCATCAATTAAAATATAACTCAAATATACCTTTACATCATTTTAAAAGATAAATCCCCTTCAAAAAAATTTGTTATACATTGAATCAAAGCAAAAGAATAAGCACATTACAACAACCCAAAACGTCCAAGAAAAGGATGAAAACAAGAACAACTCCAAAAGAGCAAAATATCATTACAATAGAGGACAATCCTCTAAATTTCAACATATGTTGTAGCTATTTTGAGCAAAGTATATCATTTGAAATTTGATCTTATCCAAATTGTTTTTGATCTAAGATACATATATTAAAGATTAGATTTAAAATTTGATCTTATCCAAATGGTTTCTGATCTAGGTTGTCAAACAAATAAAAACAATTATAATATCATTTAAAATTCACTTTATGAATTGCATTGTATTGAAATGTCATATGAATAACTCATGTTAAGTGCCTACTTCTATGTCTCCACGCCTATCTTTATATTCTTTTCACTTTTTCAAAAAAAATAATGTCGATTTGTTTTAGATAGGTGCCTACATTTCTCATATGTATACCTTTTACTTGGGTGCCATTCTTTTTTTTCTCGTAGGGTCCCTTTTTTTCAACTTAATTATCTTTCTTATTTATAGCACATTCTTGTAAAAATGTTTGATATACAACATATACATAAATTAAAGAAAACGTATTATAACCTTTATTTAAGATATTAAAATATATATAAAATAAACAACCAAATAATGACTGTGCAAGTAAAAATACTTTGACAAACAATACAAATTTACAACCTTGAATGCATCGTTACATGGAAATTAAAAGCGTAGTTGTAGTGAAATTGCAGGGTCGGATGCCACTTCCAGTCATATTAAGACTTACGAATCAGGAGTCACGGTCTCTCTATTTTCACTGTAATTATTGCTCTCATCGTGGACGTTCACTTCGCCAAGCATGACAGAAGGAGGAAAAAAGCCAAAATTGAGAAGTTTTGTTCTGGGGCCGGAATGCACATTTGACAATAAAAAATTACTGTGTTTTGATTTTTAATTGATAAATATGGTCAAATGTGCATTCTGGGGCTGGCTCGAAGCTTTTGTACTACGCAGCCAAAACAAAACACTACACAAACTCTGTTCAATTGTTTTATATGATAATCTGCTCTTACATTGATGAATTCATTTCAGCAGCTTGTTTTGGTACATGAAGATGATTGGGTTGGGGAAGCCTCACATTGTGGCAGTGTCATTCCTAGCGCTGGGTCACTTCCTTTTCTCGACCTAGCAAAGCTCCTCGCTTCCAATGGCCTTGCACTCAGTTATGTCACAACACTCACTAACGTCTCCCTCTTGGAGGGCTACCTTGTTCAAGTTGTGAACGATGGTCTCGATATTCACCTGGTTACCCTTCCTATGCTCACTGTGGAAGGCTTACAAGGACGAGAGAGGAGCGATTCCCTTCTGTTGGATTCGAAGAGCCTTATCTTTAAAATGGCAGAAAAGCTTCAAGTTGTGAACGATGGCCTCGATATTCACCTGGTTGCACATCAACTCAATAGAGCAACGAAGTGCAGAGTTTATTGCCAGAAATGATCAGTTACATTCTCTTGCCTTTTCAACTTCCACCTTCTCTTGTCCATTATATTCTCCACTTCCATATTCACAAATGTAACTGTCATTTCTTTTTTAGGGGATTTAGCTATGTGTGCATGCATGCAGCGTTGGCATAAGTGTATGTATTAAATTCTATTAATCCACTATCTATTCCTTCTGTTAACAGCTGGCAGAATATGAATCATTTTTTTTTCTTACACTGTTACATTTGTTGGCCTCTTATAGGGGTTGTTTCCATTGTAGGGTTACAATGACACTACATGAGTTTATTTTTTTTTCGTGGAGACATAGAAGTAGGCACTTAACATGAGTTTATTCATATGACACTTTAATACAATGAAATTCATAAAGCGAATTTTAAATGATATTATAATTGTTTTTATTTGTTTGACTGCTTAGATCAGAAATCATTTGGATAAGATCAAATTTTAAATCATACACTTTGCTCAAAATAGCTACAACATATGTTGAAATTTAGAGGATTCTCCTCTATTGTAATGAGATTTGTCTCTTCTAGAGTTGTTCTTGTTTTCATCATTTTCTTGGATGTTTTGGGTTGTTGTAATGTGCTTATTCTTTTTCTTTGATTCAATGTATAACAAAAAAAAATTAAGGGGATTTATCTTTTAAAATGATGTAAAGGTATATATTTGAGTTATATTTTAATTGATGGAAGAAAAACAAAGTTTTAACTAGGGTCTCAAGTCCACAGAGAAGAGGTTTTTGATAGTTCTTGTAATTCTCTCTTTATTTGTTTTAATTTGTCAAGTTTGTAAATGAAATTTGTATTTTAGTTTATGTTCTTGGTAAGTTGTATGTAATTGGGGGATATATCAAAGCAATTTTTCATATAATACAAATTCCAAGTCAATTCTTGGTAAGTTGTATGTAATTGTGGGATATACCAAAGCAATTTTTCATATAATGTTAATTGTGAGATAAATAGAGAGAGAGGATAGAGGGATAGATAGAGATGGAGAGAAAGGGAGAGGGAGGGAGAGAATGAGGGGGAGATAGAAAGACAAAGATATAGGAAGTGATATATAAGAGGTAGAGATGGAAATATATAGGGGTAGAGAGACATGGAGAGATAATAAGATAGAGATAGAGGGATTGATGAAAGAAGAAATGTGGAGAGATAGAGATAGAGAGGTAAAGAGATAGAGGTAGAGATAGGGAGCAAGAAACAATGCATAAGAGAGAGAGAGGGAGATAGTTACGTATAAATATATAGAGAGGGAGGGAGAGAAAGGAGAGAGAAGTATAAAGATATAGAAAGGAGTCATAGGGAGAAATGGGGAGAGAGGGAGAGATAGAGATAGAAAGAGGGAGAGATGGGGATATAAAGGAGAGATGAGGAGATGGATACAACTTGAAAAAGATAGAGGGGTGATTTATAGAGAGTCAAAGACAAAAATAGAGCAATAAATATATAGAGGGAGAGATGGGAGGAGAGACAAAGAGGGAGAGGGATAAATAGAGACAAAAAGAGGGAGACAATGAAAGAGGGGAAGTTGGAGAGAGAAAGATAAAGATATAGGAAGTGATATATAAAGAGAGGTAAAGAGGGGTATAGAGAAATTAGGAGAGATGGAGGGAGAGATTGAGTGAATAAGTGAGAGAGATAGAGATAATGAGATATAAAGAGTGAGGGAGAGGGAGAGATGGGAAGATAGAGATAGAGGGGGGAAGAGTGAGATATAAAGGAGGTGATAGAGATAGGTAATAGAGATAGAGAGGGAGAGAGAGATAGACAAGGGGAAATGCGGATATAAGGAGGGGGAAATAGGGAGTTTGTGTGTAAGAGTGAGAAATATAGGGAGGGAGAAATAGGGAGTGTATGTGAGAGTGAGGGATAGATATTGAGATAGAGATAGGATATATATAGGGAGAGAAATAGAGAGAGGATAGAGAAGTAGAGAGATATACAAGGAGAGTGATAGGAAGAGAGAGAGAGAGAGAGAGAGAGAGAGAGATGAGGAAAGATATAGGGGAAAGAGTGAGAGATATGCAGGGAGAGGTAAGGAGATAGAGATAGGGGGAGAGATAGAAAGGAAGATAGAAATAGAGATTAAGATAGATATGGAGAAAGAGGGAGAGAGAAATATAGATATAAAGAGGGGGAGACAAAGAGAGGGAGATCTATGGAGGGATAG